>JABFOV010001549.1:0-24535 GCA_022817685.1 Aradophagus sp. ZL-2020
CGTTACTTCCAGCTCACTGTTATCACCCGTAATACTTATAAACATATAATTTCATATTTACAGAATCTTTTGATTAGTTTGTAATGGCGTTTTCGAATAACATTCAGAGAAAATATTAATAAAGGACGTACTTATGTAGACTGAATTGTCTGTCCTTTATTAATATTTTCTCAGAATGTTACTCGAAAACGCCATAAGCTGATTGACATAAGCTGATATTTAATTGATTTTACAATCATTTTTACTTTTCATTTTACTCATTTTGTTAGACAATTTAGGTAGCCATGTGAAATTTATACTAACAATTTTTAGAGTTTAGAACTACTTTTTACAATAAAAACATTACTGTATAGTAATATAATTAAATTATTTTCACATTTATAGATAAAGTAATTATTATTATTGTTGTATTATAAGTAACGCGTTTATTATAAAAATAAGACGTTATTTATTTTATCTAGTTGAATTTCAGTTCTCCACATCGTCAGTAGATGTCGTCAAACGTTGTTTTGATTAATTTCATTGTCTGGAAGATCGATTTCTACATATAGAATATCATTGGTTTATTTCTGATGTATTAAATCAATATGGATCAATTTTGAAAATGTTTTTGTAACAATCATGTTCATTGTTCACATTTACTATTAATATTTTTTCATCTAGTATGTTAAAATTTTAATAGACAAATTTTATTTGTTAAATATGGTTCAGTATTTTATATATTGTATGCATACACAATTGAATTTTAATCAATACATTTTACTCCCAATAAAATGCTTTATTTATGTAAATTAAATATAACATTAATGTAACTCTATGCCCGTAATCTAATTTCTTGTCAAATTTATGTTAACTTTACATAAATGTAAGAACTGTATCATCAGGACAATATAAGATGACCACCGATTCTAAATGTCAAACTAAATATATATATCATTTACCATTTTCACCGCGAATGGAAATCTGTGAGATCTTGAATTGTACTGACAGATGGGAAGAATTAGGAGGTAATGATTTATTTGCTCACTTTTTAAATAAACACCTTTTTCACATACATCAGGTTTTATGATTAACATTTCAATTAATTCAAAAGTTTTCTTAATCAACAGAAAAGTATATGAAATTCGATCAATTGACAATGCAAGGTCTAAAACGAGAAAAAAATCCGAGTGACAAACTTTTGACAATGTGGGGTATGTACAATCATACAATAATCGAATTGCTTGTATTGTTTAAGCGTATGAATCTTTATCGAGCAATGTCGATATTAAAACCATACGTAGATGAAAAATATCACAAGTACATTCCAAGCTCTAATAATGCTGTCATCAATAGAACTAGAAATGAAAAAGTAAAACAAAGTAAAGGTAAGTTTATTGCGTTAAGAAATTTGCATCAAACATTATTATTTCATTGATTCATCAAATGACATCTTATTTCAGATGTTGACAGTCTTAACAAAAGTTTAAAAAATTTAAACACATCCAAATCTGAGAATCAAAGTTCTTCGTCTGACAATATCCCAGATGCAAAAGTGCCTTCTGAAGCTACCAAATTGATTGGTCAGTCATCGACTGCTGATGCTGAAATTTCATCTTCATTACCTAAAGTACCATATGCAGAATTACAAAGTGTAACTGAAAATTGGAACACGAATAGTATTTTGGGCAAGGGAGGCTTTGGAACTGTTTACAAAGGTAGAGCCTAACAATAATTAAATAATTTTAAATATTTATTAGAATGCGAATGCGTTTAAAAAATACTATAAATATTCTATTTCAAGACACTTGTAAAACTTTTGTTCAATGATTATGTTATTAAATTTACAACATTTATTTTATTAAAGCTGTTTGGAAAAATACTATGGTCGCAATTAAACGAATTGAGTGCAGACGTTGTGAACGTGACGATATTTATCGCGTTCAATGGCAGCAACTTATACGAGAAATCACAATCCTCAATTCTCGTATACATGAAAATATTTTGTTGCTGTACGCTTACAGCATCGGCGGTGAAATGCCTTGTCTTGTATACCAATTTATGCCTAATGGATCTTTGGAAGACAATTTGCTTTTAAGAAACACAAAGATTCCACTTTCATGGTTGCAGCGCCACAGAATCGCTACTGGTATTGCGTGTGGTTTACAGTACTTGCACACTATTGGAGAAAAGCCTTTAATCCATGCCGACATCAAATCTGCTAATATTCTGTTGGATAAAAACATGGAACCGAAAATAGGAGATTTTGGATTAGCAAAAGAAGGTCTTAAAGAGGATATGATGAAGGTTAGAAGTATAACTAAATAATAGTTGTGCATTTTAATAGAATTCTAGTGGCAAATTGCAGTTTAATTACTACAATTACTATAGAAAATAATTTCACTTCCAAATTTAAAAGTAAAAAGTAAATATAAATTTGGTTTTTAGGTCAGCAGAATCCAAGGTACTAGACCCTATCTACCTGCTGAATTTTTATATGAGGCCCAGATTTCAACAAAAGTGGATACATTTAGTTATGGAGTTGTAATATATGAAATGGCAACTGGTTTACGACCGTATGATCCTAACAGAACAAAGCATAAGTTGCTAAAAGATTTCGTAGAAAGCATTACTCCTTTTGAGTTACCAACCATAATGGATCAAAAACCTGATCGCGAGTATGAAGTTGTGTTTTATAATTTTATTGCCTTAGGCAAACGATGTTGTAAGCAAGATCCGCATGAAAGACCTGAAATGGACGTTGTGTTTCAAAATTTAAATAGCATTTCAGTTTAAAAAATTGTTGATCAAAACACGTTTTAAAGTTAAAAAAAATATATATATTTATTAGATGTTTTATATTTATGTAGTGCATATGTAAATAATTTTTAAATGCTGGTTACTTATATATTTAATATATTTTACAATGTGGTACCAGGATCATTTTTATACAATGTACAATTCATTTTATGCAAATGTAAATGTTTATAAAATAGTTTATCGATGATGTTGAAAATAATAAATGTTAATGCTATTTTTACATATTTTCATATCACTTTAATTATCACAATGATTAAATACATTTAAGATGTAATGAAAGTTTAAATGAAAAAAAATTTTGATAAAAAGCTTCCATCGCCATAATAAAAACTATATTAATTTGTTATAAAAAATATAAAAAATTCATGTTCTAAAGAGTCTATAGTATATATTAAAAAGAATGACGTCACTTTTTATTTAATGTAACTGTAACTCTATGATAAGCATTACACAACAACCCCCTTAAATTCCATATGTTTTGAAAACTTTCTGGTTGAACGTTATAGGCAGAGTCGACGGCTTTGGCCCATATTTCTACCTCTTTATTTTTAACGTTGATTGGTAAATCAATTTCCCATAAAGTCCATGCCCAATTCTTACCTTCTTTAGCTTTTTCATCTGAAGCAATTAAATTAGCAATATGCCAAGTTTTACCTTTGTCTGCAGTAACATCAACTCGAATAATTTTGTGACCACCACCAGACCAAGCGTAACCTGAACATATTATAAGAGTAAAATATAATATTAAAATTGCATTATTCCTATTAAAAAACTACATATTAAACATGAAGAAATATATAGAAATGGTAACGATTTACAATTTAAAATGTATGCATCAATTAAATTTTTATCTGTGTTTCTATATATTTCTACATTTACTACTATACTTTTTGATGAGGAATATATTTTTAATGATGACTGTACCTTTAA
This sequence comes from Aradophagus sp. ZL-2020, assembly GCA_022817685.1. Lineage (NCBI taxonomy): Eukaryota > Metazoa > Arthropoda > Insecta > Hymenoptera > Scelionidae > Aradophagus > Aradophagus sp. ZL-2020. Next base: position 3,730 of record JABFOV010001549.1, read on the forward strand.
CTTTAATCTTTCCATTTTGAATATTAACTTTTTCATTCGGCTGAGGAACACAAATAGCGGAAGTAACCGGCATTTCTTGTATAGCTGGTGACGTTTTAAAATCAACATTATCCCAATCAATGCTAGGCGAAAATCCTTTATAATCATTTTGTTGCCATTGTGATGGACTTTCATTTTTCGACAGTATGATTTTTGCTAAAAAAACGTAATAGAAGAAGTGATAATTGCTTCATATATTATAACATTGAATATAAATAAAAAAAAATTGTAAGCACCTAGCCATTTAACATTTCTTGCACCTACTACCCCAGGTACAATAACGCGAACAGGAAAACCATGATCTTTAGACAAAGGTTGGCCATTCATTTCATAAGCAAGGAGTACGTCTGCCCTTGGATCTAAAGCCTTGCTGATTGGAATACTTGTTGAGTAAGGTACTCCTGCCGGATCTACATCCAAACCTTCAAACTAGAGGTAAGTAAATACATCACTATCAAGGTGTGAATTATAAAATAAGTATTGATCTGACTTTATATAATTATTGATATGTCTGTATAGTAATAAACTGCTATTACATCATAATAGAACATTATAGTTTCTTAGTTTTAAGAAAGTTTGAACAAAGTTGTCTTTTTTTTTTGTTTAAAATGAAAATACATAAATATAGCGACAAAATACATGTCATCTAATTTTACACAATTAATTTTAAATTTCTCCTTAATAATTTCTGTCATTTACCTGGACATGATTATATTGAGATTCATCAATATTAAGACTTTTCAGAAGATCACATAATCGTACACCTGTCCAAGTGGCATTTCCTACAGCAGCTACACCCCAACTTAAGCCACGTAGAGATTTAATCTTAAAAATTAAGTGATTTCGACTCTGTTACTATTGATGTAGGTAATGATCACTTTATAATATCATGTATTATAAAGTGATGTAACTAACTGATAATATTGAAAATATATACCTGTGCCATTTCAGATCTTCGATTTCCACCACACATTACAGCACTTGTTATAGTATACTTTGGATAATTTAATAAATCTTCAAATTTTAGTGTTTTTTTTAAATCGTCTTCAATAGCTAAATCCAAGGAATAATCTTTTAATTCTATTTCAGGAACTGGCAAATGGTTTCTAACGTAAAATAATTCTCTGTAAAATAAATTTAACTAAAATAATACATTTTTTAAATTTTTAGTAAATATAACATTATACTTGAAAATTTACGCAAAAAAAAAATATTAAAAACCATTAATTATATGTTTGCTTACACAGGAGTAATGAAACTTTCAACCAGCATTGGTGCAGGTGGTTCAGCACAAAAAGGTTTGTGACCATTGATTTTCAAAGCTTTATGTCTCAATGGTTCATTTGAATAGGGATCAATATGATCAGCTGTTTTTTGTAGAACATCTTGAACTTTCAAATTTCCTATTCTCATTGATTCTAACAGTTCATAAATTTCAGTTTTATTGTGATTAGCAAAAATCTTCCAGAATGGTTCAATTGAGCCACCAGCGGCCATCATAATCTTACTAGAGCCGCCAGGATGTTTATCAACAAAATCAGTTATATCATAAACGCCTTCCCTGTAAGTAACCCATATTCTTTTATTTTTGGAGTCATGTTCGCTAACTTCCTCGGCGGAATAAGTTGCTAATCCTTTTCTGTACTCGCCGCAATGCAATGTCCTTTGGTGCTCACGAGCACTGACTGTACGAAAATTGAAATTGTCTTGAAAATTATATAAATAATAAGTAGTGCCAGCGGCTGTTAAAAAAATAATTATGTGCTTCTTATACTGTTTGTAAAAAACCTTTTGATATTGCTTTTCTTTATTAGAATTGTAATTTTTGCCAAATGAACTACTCATCATTCTAACAATATTCTTCCATCCATAATTCTGTTCTGTGTTTGTAAATGATAAGTACCTATGAGAAAACAAAAATATATTAAAAATTATTAGTAGATAATTAGTTAATATTAATTTAAGTATACACGTTATATTTTAATAAAAATGTAATTCATCTAATATACATTTCCGAAATTTTTAAACCTATCTTCATGCATTGTAGAGTATTAAATAAATTATAGATATCAAAAATCACCTGCTAACGTTGTAACAATTAAGTCTTTTGAACATTTTGAATGTAATATCCTAATATTATTACACAGCAATAATTGCGATTATTACTTTATTATTGCTGATAGTATTGTTATTGTTGAGATTTTCAGATAAATTTTCACTGCTTGTCTGACATCTGTTGAATTTATGTTTATAATTATATTGTTTTGACGTTTCATCGGTACCACATTGATGCGCACAGAGTCGGTCTAATGATCAGTGTCTTCATTCTCATTAAAATTCCAGAATTATACATCATTATTGAAGGTGAACAAATGGTAAATATGTAACGTAAACAAAACAAGGCGGTATGAAAATTAAGACATTCTATCCATCTTTCTCTTGTATTTCTTCACATGTAACATCAACTGTTATTGTAACTATTTTTTTTTCTTATTTTCCATCAATTGGTAAGAAAAAGAAAGTCGAATAAATGGTACCGGTACACTTTAAGTTCAATTTTGAACTTTTTATGATTTTTATCATAAATAAAAGTTAAATGTTCATTGTTTTCATATAATTGAAATTCATATATTATTTAGAAAATTTAACAAAATATTAATCATCAAAAAAGAAACACTAATTTTTATATCTTGTTACGTGTATATGAAATATGTATTAATCTTTCTTTTAACTGTTATTTTTTTCTCTGAAAAATAGTAATTTTAAGACGTTCCACAATATAAACTTGACAACCCCAGACGATCTCTTACAATCTGAAGTGAGTCGCGGAGTATGTTTTTATGAGTCAAGTTCCTGATTCAGCATTTACATTTATCTACACCGAGGAACAGAATAACTGACTAGGCATTTTACCCGAACTTGACGTTCGTGTTACAAAGATTCATTTACATCTTGTATTTTTGTAAAAAATTAGCTATCATCTTTTAGTGCGAATTGAGAACATCAAACATGCCTCTGTACAAAAGTAAGTAAAGTTAGTCATGATTTTAAGCATTTAACCTAGAAATTAATAACGTTTAGATTAAATAGTAACATTAATTGTGCCATCATTATCATATTTTAATTACAATTGTTTTACCATATTTTATATAAAATTTTTGTAATAACTTTAAAAATTGTTCCCACAATTTTGTCTTAATTTCTTTTTATGCAATGGAAAATCAGAAAACTAGATTTATCTATAAAAAAAACTTGCCTCTTTGAGAATAATTTTTTTAATCAAATCATTTAATCAAATAACATAATATTTCTTCTGCTTGTATATTTTTTCTTAATAATAATTCTTCTTTATACTAATTTAGTAAATTACATGTACATGATAATAATTAATTCCCTTTTATCAATTTTAATTGAAATATTGTTTTCAGTTAAAGTTAAATGGGGAAAAGAAACTTTCCAGAATGTAGAAGTAAATACAGATGAAGAGCCGCTATTGTTTAAAGCACAACTTTTTGCACTAACTGGGGTTCAACCTGAAAGACAAAAAGTTATGTTAAAAGGAATGACTTTAAAAGATGATGACTGGGGCAATATCAAGCTTAAAGATGTAAGTGAAAAAATTTATTATTGATTTATACATTTATTTAAATTTCATAATATTCCACATTGAACCCTTTTGATTAGCTAAAGTAAATTAAATTAATTTTTACAGGGTGTCACAGTATTGTTGATGGGCTCGAAAGAAGAGGATGTGCCAACAGAACCTATAGAAAAGCCGCTCTTTGTTGAAGACATGGATGAATCAGAATTAGCTACAGCTTTAGAATTGCCAGCTGGTCTAACTAATCTTGGCAACACTTGTTATTTGAACGCTACAGTTCAGTGTTTGAAAACCGTACCTGAACTGCGAGATGCTTTGAAAAATGTCACTGGCAATCTTCAGGTCTGTGGCAGATCTTCTTTGCCAGCACAAAGTATAACTGCGGCACTTCGAGATTTGTATGAGGGAATGGACAAAGGTTCTTCGTTACCTCCAGTAGTTCTTGTGCAAATGATGCATTTAGCTTTTCCGCGATTTGCAGAAAAGTCAGATCATGGTGTCTTTCAACAACAAGATGCTAATGAATGTTGGACTGAATTGGTTCGAATGTTGCAGCAGACATTGCCAGCAAAGGTGGAAAAATTGCAGTAATTTGAAATAACGTTTTTATTTTGAAGTCTCATTAACTTATTGATTTTATAATTGAATTAAATGTTCAAAATTATACAAATATTTGGGTTCTCAAAGTCAGAAATAAATAGTTTTTCTTTTGAGTTTTTATTACTGATAATTATATTTATTTTAATACTTTTAGGAAAACCCAGAAGCAAATGAGGAAGATGAATCAGCTTATAAACCACAATCATTAATTGAACAGTACTTTGGTGGAAGATTTGAAACGGAGCTGAAATGTGTTGAATGTGAAGATGAGCCTCCGACTAAAGGAAAGGAAGATTTTTTGCAGTTAAGTTGCTTTATTTCGCAGGATGTTCGATATATACATTCAGGTCTAAGAAATAAGATGCAGGAGTCGATTACAAAATTGTCTCCGACGTTGGGACGTGATGCAGAATATATAAAAACGGTACTGATCATATTTGTAATAAAAATGTCATTTTACTCCCATGGTTTCCGTTAGATTAACATCTTTAAATAACATTTATTTTTCTTTTTACAGTCAAAAATTAGCAGGCTACCAGCCTATTTAACTATACAATTTGTTCGGTTTTACTACAAAGAAAAAGGAGCGATAAATGCGAAAATTTTAAAAGATGTCAAGTTCCCACTAGATTTTGATGCTTTTGAGCTGTGTACCAGCGAACTACAACGCCGACTCACTCCAATGCGCGAGAAATTTAAAGACCTGGAGAATGCGCAATTAGAAGAATCACGCAAAATTAAGCCTAAAAAGGATAAGAATGAAGAAAAGAAGCCAAAAGTCAAACAAGAACCATTTTGGTTTGCAAATGGTAATTAAATTAAATTTTATTTATTCGTTTTTGGAAAATCTATGTTTCTTGATAAGTGATCATAGAAATATAAATTTTCTCATCTTATAAATCAGTAAATATATACATTGTAATGAAAAAAAGGTGTTTTAATATTTTTCGTAATTACACTTTATTACAGATCTTGGCTCCAATAATAGTGGCTATTATACCCTGCAAGCGGTTTTAACGCATCGTGGTCGTTCAAGCAGCAGTGGTCATTATGTAGCTTGGGTTCGTCAGAAAAGCGATCATTGGTTGAAATGCGATGACGAAACAGTGAGTGTCGTTTCGAGTGAGGACGTTTTAAAACTTAGCGGTGGTGGAGATTGGCATTGCGCTTATGTTCTTTTGTATGGACCCCGGATCTTAGAAATCCCTATTGAAGAAGAGGAAACAAAAGCCGAATAATCTACAATAGTTGGGAAAACCTGGTTTAATGAAAACTTTGAAGATCGGCATGCAGACAAGTCCAACTTTATGTTCGCAAGTGCGTCGATAATTAATAATGATGAATTTTGATTAACAAATTTTTATTTGGCACGTTTTCATATACGTGAAGGTACTTTCTTCAAAAGAAAAAATGAAAAAATTGTGGAAGATTCAATCGCTCAAAGTGTTATGGTTTTAAAATGTTTACCTTATTGGATTTTGAAATCATCGCAATTTATTTGAAACGGGTAATAAGTTTATAAACGAATGTAAACTTTTAATCTTTTTAATACTAACAATGTTGAAAGAATAGGTTTGAATCACGCGAAAAATTATAACACTTCTAAGCGTCGATAACAAATCTTCCTTAACTTTTTTTACAAGTAAAATCCATAAATTAATTATTTTCCATTGTCTCGTCTATTTTTTTATTTTAAATAATTGAAAGACTGAAACATTCTGATACAAGCAGCGTGAGAAATGTAAAAACAAATACTGGACAGTTATGTATGATTTGCTCCGCGTCCATGTGTAGGACATGACAAGTCTGATTTGATAAGTTGAGTCTATATTTGTTTTTCAAGAAGTAAAATCAAAATTCATATTATTATAAGTGGAAAAAGAAAAAAAAAATGAATAAATGAATAAGAAAGATGAAATAAACACATTTGTTATTTGACGCATCTTTTTCAGTTTTAATCTCTGTTTTCTTGATACAAAAAATGTTAATAAAACTTCCGTCAAAACACTCATTAAAAATGTTCTCATTGTAAATCTTCAAGACCACCTAATTTCAAAATCAAACTACAACAATGCATTAGTTGATACTGCTTTTCATTGTAAGGTACTGTAGAGCAAGCGAGACGTTAAATTTGAACGGAGTTGCCGACTGGCGGCAGAGGGAGCTTGCGGAACGCGGACTCGGACAGGGTGGCGCGCGCGTTCCGGCGTTCCCCGACTCGGTCCGCGAATTGAACCAACGACTTGGCATCTGACGAAATCGGCGTGCACTGCTCGAAAGTGCAGGCGACACGCGCGCGATGGACGTTGTTTTCGCGTCGGCCCGTCTCCGGATTGGCGGATCGGTCGAATCAATCGCGATTGACGAGGGAACATGTGATTGAGTCGGAGCGCCCGCGCCCGGACATCGCTGGGGAGACGGAACGCCGAGCCGCAAGGCAGCGAGAAGAGGAATCGAATCTGAGGAAGGAAGGACGAGGAGCTGCGAATGAAAGGAGCGGCCTAAGGCTCGACTCGGGCGTAACTCCGCTCTCTCGCTCCCTCCCTCTCGGCGGGCATCGCTCGGTCTTTGTTGGCGGCGCGCGCCCTCTCTGTCGCTCCGGGGATCCGTTTGACGGCTCGGCCAGCATCGGCCATCAGGCAGTGTTGGTCAGTAATGGCGACTCCGAAACACACCCGTGACTGCCGCCCGTCTTCCGCCGACCCGACAAGCGCGTAACGCCCGGCCGACCGTCCCGGCGCAGCTCGCGCGATCGGCCGCTCGCCAAAGTGACGCTCGCGCGGCCGAAGAGCATGCTCTGAACGTCGGCCGCCCAGCCTGTTGGCTCCGAGATCTTCCTGTCAATTTTCTTTTCGATGCATTTACCTACACAGATGCGCGAGCTCTGACCAACGTACACGCACACTTATGTATTCCTCGACGTGATACTGATCCATTTTCGGATTCACACATTCTTACCTATATACAAATAGTTATATATATATATATATATATATATATATACGTATACATATATATACGCTACATATGTATGTACACACTTGTATACATATATCCGTAAATATATATATGCAGAGGCGAATATAATAAAGACATATATATGTGTGTATATATGTGTATACTGGCAAAAGCACATGAGTGCGTCGGCGTTAATAGGATAAGGCCGGGATTGTAAATCTGTGTAAATAATCCGGCGAGGTGGTGAGGCTCGGCAGGTCGAAGCTCGCGATGGGCAAGTGCTTCAGTAACCCCGCGGACCCCGAGAAGGAGAAGCCCGAGCGAATCGGCAACGCCAACATCGAGGCGGTGGTGTCGCAGGTGAGCCCGGTGCCGACACCGCCGCCGGACCCGATCAGGCCCATGCCGCAAATCCCGGAAACCGACGCCGCCACGGCCAAGATCTTCGTCGCGCTCTACGATTATGACGCGCGCACCGACGAGGACCTCAGCTTCCGAAAGGGCGAGCACCTCGAGATACTCAACGACACGCAGGGCGACTGGTGGCTCGCCCGCAGCAAGCGCACCAGACAGGAGGGCTACATCCCGAGCAATTACGTCGCCAAGCTCAAGTCGATCGAAGCTGAGCCGTAAGTGTCTGCCGGCCCTTTCATCTAATCATCCGGCCAATAGACCAATCATGCCTGTCGACTTTCAGATCTCGTAAACGTTTACAAGCAACTTTTGTTTCGCCCAAACAAAACTCGCTCACTAACGTCCCAGAGATAAAAGTTCATTATGCATATTTTCTAATCGACTCTCATGAGTGCAGCATGGGTATTTCGAAAAGTCATGGAAATTCGTTATCAATGGTCCACAATGGGTAGTTGTGACTTTATATGGAACAACAATTTGAAACATTCATAATTATTCTTTATGAAATATTTGTCATTTTTGTGGGATTTTATGAATTTCATCGTATTAAGAATAATGCAAAATACAATTACCAAGTTATTTTCCCATACAAAATCTTAGGCATTCATTGTGAATTTGTATGACTTACCGAAACATCCATGTTGCACGTGTGTCAGAAATTTATTTTGAAGTGTTCATAATGAAGTTTTATGTTTTTCTATTTCACTTTAAGCAGAGTATTTCGTAATAAATTGTCATCATCAAAATATTTTGATAAGACGTGGACTTTATTATGAACATTTCATGATGAAAAATTGTCATTTTATATGTAAGAACAAGTCTGAAAATTATAACTATCATCATGGAATTTTTATATCCCATGCATTTTATTTTCAAAATAGCTTTTTTCCTTAAAAAATCTTGACTATTAATGAAATTTTCATAGTGGATTTCTATGGCCTACCAAAGTATCCATGTTGCACTGGACATAGGGATTCATTATGAAATATGCATAATGAAATTAATGTTTTACTATTTCATTTTAATGAGAGATAATTGAAATTTGATATCTTCACGTTTATTAGTGAATTAAAAAAAAATTAATTAAAGAAAATATATAATTATCATAAAATAAACATTTTATTTATTGATAAACTGATATTTGTAGAATCATTTTTGCAAACTTAATTGATGCAAAATTTCGCTTTTTAAGTTTAATTTACTTAATTTTAATATACTTATAAACTTTATAAACTTCAAACACATTTATATTTCATGTTTCAGTTTTCATAAAAAACATGACAATGCATGTTCAAAGTTCACAAATTTTTAATTTTGCTCAGAAAAATTGTTTCTTGCTCATCAAGAAAATAACTAACTAACATTACCTGCTTAAAATTATTCTTATGCGATTATAAGATATTTAATTCTTTGCTGATAATTATGTAAGTTTTAAATCAAGATCATATTTTTTGTCCATTTTTTAGTGATTGACTATTATTATAATTAATCATGTTAATTTTGTTATTTGATTGGTTGATTGAATGTAAAATTGTGTTTTACAAAATTTTACAAAAGAAATATGTCGGAAATACAAGATAAATAAAAATGAAAATATAGAAATATATAGGATTTCATGAATGTAAAATAATTTTTCTCTAGCATTTTTGTAACAATTCTATTGTAGAAATGTTTAGATTAAACTCTATATTCATTGAACCAGGAAATCTTAAAACGGAAAGAATTTTTTATTTGTTAGTATCATGACAGTGAGTAAGAGTTATGTAGGCTTAATGTGCAATTAAAACATATAAATGTAAAGAAGGTGGTGACAATTTAATAATAACTGGTTCAAAATGTAAGAATTAATTACATTTATAACATTACTATTCATTAAATGTTTTCTTTGTTGAATTTAATTACAAGAACCTGTCAGCAGAAGTTAGTTTTAATTCTTAATTTGTCTATTGATTGACAAAACTAACTTCACCAATCGACAAAACTGAAGTAAATCAATTAAATTCAGAAAAGAGTAACTCGAATTCTATTGTTAATGATTGTTTGCAATATTAACAATTACTTTTAAACAAAGTTTACGCTTAAATAAATCTGTTAACTGTGATAAGAAAACCAGGTTTTATGAGATAAACACCTTTTCTGTCTTCTTCTAACTTCACATTCATTGATTGAACAAATTCATTGAAATAAATTCAGTTGTACACTTGCTGCATCTCGATATATCATAGTTCAATAAGTTGAGTCATTTTTTTTCTTTACTAGAAGTTGAAATGTAATACATACTATCAATTTAATTTAAATAAAATGAAACATTTTGAACATCATACACATGACAAATAATTTGATTTCTTGCTCAAAGGAATTCATTTTAATTGTAATTGAATAGAAATGAAATGAATTTATTATATTAGAAATAAATCTTGACCCAATAATCATTTCATTGATTTGAAGTTGTGGAACACAGTGTTAGAATCTCAGTGGTATATCTCACGAAATTAATTAAGCTCAAAGAAGTGTATAAAGAGCAATTAAACTCAATTGATATCTACAGATGATAGTTCATTGTGCAAATTTGTACAAATTTTTAAGATATTTTAAAACAAACAAATTTAAGCGAATTTTCCTCAAAGATTTGTTTGTTTTAAATTCTGATCAAATTCAATTGAACAATGTTAAAGTAAATGACACAAAATGTACTTTCTTAAATTTTGTTTTGTTATTTATTCATTACGTTCTTCAAATTAAGAGTAGTCAAATTCGTTGTTTCTTCCTCCTTAGTAAGACGAATGACCTTATGATAATTGCACATTTTTGTACATTACACTTTTTTCACTTTGTTTATAAACATTTACTTGAATCTCAATATTGTTTAATTTTTCAATGCTTTTCTCACATTTTCATACTGCCACCATCAAAGTCGTTTGACATAGATTAACATAGATGGTAATCTCAGTTTCATCTTTGCAACATTTCCTTGATTTCATTCAATGATTCCTTTGTTGTTTGCAATAATTGCTTCTGTTCCTCGTCCTTTACTTGCCTTGATTTATTTATTTGCTCACTCATTTGTCTATTTCCCTTTCTTTTCTTGCATTCGCAAGTATTGTACCTGCTAATAGAAGTACAAAGTACAATATATACTTTTTTGGACTTTTTCTTACTTATTATTGAAAATAAAGAGTGAAAGGTGACTTGTCACAGTTACTTTCAATGTCATAAAACACTCCAATGAGCAGAATCTTTATTCATTATTGTTCATGCGTTTCGTGTAATTATTGCGTGTCAGTACGATTTTTCATCTTGACAAATGCATTTCTTTGGCAATTAAAAGTGAGAAAACCATCGACTTTTTCTATTCTATTTCTATTTAATTTTTGCTGGAACGTTTTCCCAAATTATTACAACCAGTAAAATCGTCCCAAAACACGGTCACTTATTTAGAATCAAAAGTCTTTGTTTTGTACTCGGGCAGATTTGTCATTATACAACAAATGATGATAGTATTGTGTATTATGAAATTAGTTTGCAACGTCTACCTTTGTCATTTGCATTGAATTGGAGCATGCTTAATAAGTGTAATTGTACTCGCAAGAAAGCCTTCAAAGATGTAACACTCGCTCATTTTACAGATGGTACTTCAAGAAGATCAAGCGAATCGAGGCAGAGAAGAAACTACTGTTGCCAGAAAACGATCATGGAGCGTTTTTAATTCGAGACTCTGAAAGTCGACACAACGATTATTCTCTGTCTGGTAAGTAATGTATCAATTGATTAATCGTGACAACATATCATTAAAAAAATATGATTAGTCTAATGGTGTAGAATTTACATTTGAACAATAATTTAACACCACAATCTGTCGAACATTTGATTATAAACTTATGAATAAATGCAATCATCAAATTATTTGGATATTTTATCTTTACTGAATATTTTTCAATGTTTCATTGTCATTATCAAAAGAATTTAATTGAATGATTTTCATCTCAGTGCATTACAATGAAACTAAATTGTCCATCAGTAAAGATTGAGCAGTTGGACCAAATAATTGATTTTGCCATTTTAAAATAGAAAAAGCGCTCGTGAATTAGTTCTGCTTTTCGCAAACGTTATCATTGCGCCCAGACTCAAGTTGATTTACGAGGTAAATAAAGAAATCTGGGTTAAAGTAAGTGAAAGTTATAATAAAGGATGTTAAAATAATCAAAAGTTCATTGAACACTACAAATGGATGTCAGTTAAACGCGCGTTTTTTAAGTAAAAATGGAAAACCAGGAAATTGCTTTTGAAATATGAAATTGTAGCGGCATCTCTGTTGCCGGTAAAGCGATTCTGTCACCTGTTGTGTACATATTCATGTTTGCCATTGAGTGAATTAATAAAAAATTATCAATGAGAGTTCATTGATCGAAAATGATAAATGAAAACATTCATGAGATAGAGAAAAAAATTCTTTAGATTCATGTTTCAGTTGGAATTTACCTATGAGAATGCAATTACTTCGTTAATATCTTTGTGCCGATAAAAGGAAAACGTAAAAAAATTACTACTAAATATTTGTTACAAAATTAAAACGTTATTGCAAAATATGTTTAAATTCACTCTATTCAATATTGTCTTTTTTTATTCTTTCTTTTAAATACGCTTGTTTATAATTTTTGTAATTTTCTTTTCTTTTGTTCTTGATTTTGCAAAATTAAATTGTATTAAAAATTTGAAACGAAAACTTATTTACTCGTAAATAAATTATGGAATAAATCTATTAACATTGCTAACAGAAATCCATTGATTATTATTCCAGTGCGGGATGGAGACACAGTTAAGCACTATCGCATTAGGCAGCTCGACGAAGGTGGCTTTTTCATCGCAAGGCGAACGACTTTCAGGAACCTGCAGGATCTCGTGGAGCATTACAGCAAAGACGCGGACGGACTTTGCGTGAATCTTTGCAAACCATGTGTACAGGTAAGTCGACTGAAACCCTAAGACTCGACCGAAAACCACCAACGGTCTAATGTCTGGGTGGAGTTTAGACAACTTGATGATGCATGGTACTAAACATTGCCAACTGAAACAGTCGCGTCACTGCCATCGAATTTTCACTCCAAAAACGGTGCTGTCGGGTAGTTACAGTCGACACGAACGTGTATTATCGACAAGGGTGAAATAAAGGGAAAAAATTGATCTTAATAAGAACGCAAGGTCGCATTATTTATGGATAATCAATGAACAACGAAAACAGCAAAGAAATCAGTGGCAGCGAGTATCGAAAATGGACCGTGACGCGTAATTTGATATTTTTATAAAAAGTAAATGCATCGTTCTTGAAAGTCGTATCGCGATTTGTATTCGAAAACTCTTGTAATGTACGTAGGCAGGAAATGCGTACAGCGCGCATACTTGCGTACTGACATTAAAATCCAATGTAACTCCTTCAGCTGCTGGCATAATTTTGTTTCTATCTGTTCAATGATATCATAATGATATCATGAGCACTTTTTCATCGACTTATCCAGTTATTTTTATAAAAATGGAGTATTGTCAAATTTGCTTGAATTAAGCTCGTTGCATGTATTTATATTTTAAAAGTTTGTTTCTTTTATATTGCAGTGCACAGTCTAAACTCCAGTTGGACACTGCTTTTGATTGATGTAAATTCACTTTGATTAAGTTACTAGAACAACTTTTTTTGTTTACTCTTGTTTATTGAACCTTTTTTGAAATATGGTGGTTTCAATTAAAATTAAAGAAAGAAAAGATTGATAAATATAAGGATGAGCTGTAGATCGTGTAGAAAGTGAAAATTAAAGAAAAAAAACAAAAGAAATGGGGAAAAATGAAAGATCAAAAAAAAAAAAAAAAAGATAACGAAAATTACATAGAGACATGATGTCTGAACAAATTTTCTTTGTCTGTTATTGCTTACCCTATTCCCGCTGGATTTTCTCGGTAAATTGATTATCCCAATACGATCATTTCCATGCAACATACATTTTACACTGCCCATCTAACAAATTCATATTCATACAGCACAAGCCCGTTTTATATGGAATCATTTTACAAAGACGTTGACAATTAATATTATTTGCTTTGTAGCGTTTCTTTTTCTTGTTCGTCATTGATTTCGTTTTCATTAGTTAATTCATTTCTTTCATGCTTGACTTTAGAAGACGTTCAATTGTGCCATACTGAAATGATTCTTGTAAGAAAATATTAAAGAAAGTCCACTTCGAATGAGAGATAGTGACTTTTTTATTCGCTTCTTCTTCAATTTTACTTTCTTTCGAACCATTGAATACATTGTACTTTAAAATGTCAAAGTGAAGTTTCAAATTTTTAATGTATAAGTGTTTAATGTATAGTTTGTTTATGCGATAGATCTGTTGAAAATTATATATTTAATTGAATACGTCTAAATGTTGAAGGATCTATTAACGATTCTCTTTGTCTGGAACATATTTAAAATACAGGAATTGTCTCTGTTTTAGTAAACTTAAATATGTATGTAGTATTAATATTAAATTTTACGCTCTAACTCATGCTTCACGATAGAAAAATGTGTGTTTTTAAATTGGAAATAGTAACAATGTGGTGAAAAATTTGGAAAATTTTTAAAATTTATCCGCGCAGGACAATCATTTCTTAAAACTGTTATGGAATTCTATTTTAATAAATAAAGTTAAAATAATATTCACATGTAATTTACAAATATATAAAACTTCACATTAAAAGAAGATGTTTTTTTTCAATTAACAAATACATTTTTTAATTTTGTATAAAAATAAGAAATTATTAAATAATACATAAATCAAGATATAAAAATAGCTTTTTTCCAAATTTCAAATTAATGCAATCAATTTTTAACAATATTTCATTCATTCATTCATACAAAAAAAGAAACTATTAAATTTCAATCTAATGTTCAACAGCACATCATCTCTAAGGTCTTCTTATAATCCGAATTCTGATCTCTTGAAATGACACATTTAAATGCTGCTCACTGTTTGGCTTGTGATCAAACATTAGGTTAATATAAATTTTGCCCTAGATCGATGTTGCCTTTGTATTCTATTCGTCTACTTCACACAACACTGCTAAAATAAATCTTTTTATATACTTATACGGTATCTGTAGAAAAGCAAAGATGACGTGATTTAATTTGTTAGGTTTCCACAACCTTTAAAACGTGATTGGTTTCTTTTATTTCAAATTAATTAACTAATTGTTTGCATAAACAATTCATCATATAATAAATAAATAAATAAATAAAGGATTTTAAAGAACCTGAGTATATTTTTTCATCACTGTCGATTATTAAAAAATTGTCACCTTTTCTTAATTACAATTCTCATTTTACATCAAATATAAAAATACATCAGATGACTTTCTACTCAATTTGAATTGGAAATATACGTGTCACGGATTTCGCACTGTAGAATCACGGTATCACTAAACATCAATAATCTTTGACACAATGTGATGCTAATATCCAAAAGTTTCATAAATACAACTGTTTTAATTGATCAATCAGAATTGATCGACTTTTCAATCAGTTTGAATATATTCGATGGTAATTGATACGATACAACTTGTCACTGTCGTCGCACAGGTGTGTAACACTTTATATTGATTGTTCCCATTGAAAAATCTAATTTGATGTTATTTGTAACACAAAAGAGTTAACTAGAATCGATTCCTTTCGTTGCATGGGTCTCCTCGCATGGATAAATTAAAACTTATCCAAATGTTTTGCAACTTATAACACGGTGTTTCATAAAAAGAGTCAAAAGTTTATATGACAAATCATCATTCGAATCATTTTAATCCCAAGTTTAGTAGTAAAGTTGCAAATATAATCTTATGAGTTATATAAAATTTCAAAATAGAATAAATCAAAAAGATCAAGCAAAATGTGCAGAAAGTTACCAACGTTTCTTGTCTACAAATTGGAAGTCAACAAATTTTTTAGTATAATTTATCTTCATTTTGTCTATTACTTGCAAAAAACCTACGAATTTTAGTACGAATTCTTTTTTACAAGTATATTTCACTTTACTTTGCAATTTTCGCTAAATACGAAAAAACGTTGATAACTTCATTCGCATAAGTAAAATATTTTGTCAATTCCTAGTCTAACAGTTGATGAAAAAAATGTTGTTTTTGATACGTTCGTGCGAATGTGAATTAATAATAAAAGTAATTGTAATTTTTCGTACACGTGGTAACATCCATGTGTGAATACAAAACTATTACGATTCAAATTAGCGTTATACAACAGTTTACTACATTTAGATAATGGTCTAATTTGAAAATAAAATACAATTTTATTGCTCGATACCTGGTTTCCGTGACATTTGTAGTTCAACGTTCAGTAGCATTGTATCTTTAATACATTTATCAGTAATCGGTTTCATTGCCATCTGTTTGTCTTGATGCATGAATGAAAGAGGTCAAGAAAAGTTGAATTAATACTTGCGACGATGTCAATTTTTTTCGTAAATTATATAAGCGTACTTTTATTGCAATAATGCAGATTGATTTAATAAGTTAATTTTAATGACGACATTTCATAGTTCCATTTGAATAAATTGCAATTCATGTTGTAAATAAAAAGTAAACGTTTCTAAACTAAATGTAAAAGAAACACTTGCTGTTGTCGTGGTTACCAAAGTGACTCTTCAATACAAACATGATTTCCTTTTTAAATCCATCTTATATTTGTTTCAGTCACGCAAGTAATAATTCAATGAATAATCATTACATAGAAATTGGCTCAACATTTTCACACAATCTTTTCACTCGTTTAGATTTTGACAATGTCGTTCTTTATATTTAAAAGTTTTTGTAACTTGCTTTAATTCAGAAATAGTAATATCAATAACAAATAAAATATCTAGAAATTCGGAATCAAGGCTAAAAAGTAATTTCAGATTGAAGTTAATGATTTTTAAAACATTTATATTATAAACATTAATACTTACAGTATTAGTTGTAAAACATTTAAATTGTCTGTACCTCGAAAATAAATAAAAATC
Source organism: Aradophagus sp. ZL-2020 (assembly GCA_022817685.1). NCBI lineage: Eukaryota > Metazoa > Arthropoda > Insecta > Hymenoptera > Scelionidae > Aradophagus > Aradophagus sp. ZL-2020. The sequence continues at coordinate 20,374 of JABFOV010001549.1, forward strand.
ATGTTTCTTTTGAGACATCATAATGGAGTTTGAATAAAAAGAAAAAAAACCATACTTCGTGATTTTCACTCATGTAACTGTAAACATCCGATGTACAAAACCAGAGTCCCCAAAGCGTTAACAGTTTGAAATTTACTCCAATCTGAGCATCGCATACACTTATGAACAATTACGATGTTTAAATAAGATGTAAAGTGAGTCGAGATTGTTGACAGCAAGGCAATAATTAAACTCAACCTGCGTGGTTTCCTTTTTTAGGTTGAGAAACCCGTAACGGAAGGTCTAAGTCATCGCACGCGGGATCAGTGGGAGATCGATCGCTCGCAGCTCAAGTTCGTGCGTAAGCTGGGCCAGGGCCAGTTCGGCGAGGTTTGGGAAGGCCAGTGGAACAACACGACGCCGGTAGCCATCAAGACGCTCAAGCCCGGAACTATGGATCCGAAAGACTTTTTGGCCGAGGCGCAGATCATGAAGAAACTCCGGTACGCCAAGCTCATTCAGCTCTTCGCCGTGTGCACGATGGAGGAACCAATTTACATCATCACGGAGTTAATGAGAAATGGAAGTCTTTTGGAATATTTACAAGGTATTGAAATAGTTTGTCCAAGGCGTCAGAAAGTTTTGAGAACAAAAAAGCTTTTTCTTTTTAACTTTAAAATTTTATCAAATGTTCTCCACGTGAAAAAGCATTTTTAATTGGTTTAACTAAATTAGCGCTTGATTATAATTGTTTCTTGTGAAAAAAGATAAAATTAATGTTTGTCTTATAAAAACCTTTGGAGAGTTCTCGCACGCAATGAAACGATACAATTTATGCTTGTATCTTTTTATTGCATGTAAGAAATCTATTAAGTGAATAATTCTGATATATAAAGAAAAACAGATTTAATGAATTTCAATCATATAAATATGTAAAAAATTTATTATAATATAATTATTTGATTTATTGCTTAATTATAAAATTGAATAGTATTATGAACTAAAAGTCATTTTAAGATTTACGATTTCGAAACCTCTGACATACTACTTTTCTGGGATTTCATTTGATTTATAAATGTATTGCTTATTGTACAAAAAAATATAGATTAAAAACATAGGTGCAATTTGTTTGCAAATTGTGCAATGATAATGTTAATATTTATGAATGAAATGTTTGCAGGCAAAGGTAGAGGATTAAAGTTGACGCAACTGATAGACATGTCTGCTCAAATTGCGGCTGGAATGGCGTACCTAGAATCGCAAAACTACATTCACAGGGACTTAGCTGCCCGTAATGTTCTTGTTGCGGACAGCAATGTTGTAAAAATTGCAGACTTTGGTCTTGCGAGGCTTATCAAAGAGGACGAATACGAAGCGCGAGTCGGGGCGAGGTTCCCAATTAAATGGACCGCCCCGGAAGCTGCCAATTATAGCAAATTCAGTATTAAATCTGACGTTTGGTCTTTCGGCATTTTACTCACAGAGTTAGTGACATACGGAAGAATACCGTATCCAGGTAAGATTTTATTTTTCTGCTAGTCGAGTCTAGTCTAAAACTTATTACAATGTTTATTTTATTTGTTTACTTTTGTCTTAATTGACCAATTTAAAATTATTGTGAAAAATTCTTGATTGAAAAAATTTCATGAAAGCATAACAAAATGTTATTAATGAATGTTTTATTGCATGAAAATTTATCATTTTATTCTGCATAAACACTGTTCAAATCCATGAAATGTTTGTAAACAAATATATTTATAAGATATAATAATATTTTAGGTATGACAAATGCCGAAGTATTACACCAAGTAGAGCATGGTTATCGAATGCCGTGTCCGCAACAGTGTCCGCCTGCATTGTATGACATAATGCTGGAATGCTGGAACAAGGATCCAATGAAGAGGCCAACTTTCGAGACTTTGCAGTGGAAGTTGGAGGATTTTTTCACAATGGAAGGTTCGGAGTATAAGGAAGCATCGGCCTACTGAAACATGTGTTACTTTAGTTATTCACACGAAGACTCACCAATGCTATGGGTTGTGAATGGCTCCTTTTATGATCCGAATACGTATTCCGAGGAGCAGCGAGATACGTACTCTCGTTGATGCATGCAATCAATGATGGAAAAAGACCAAACAAATGGAAGGAAGAGCGTACCTATAAAGCTAGACTGTTAATTTGACAATCTGGATTTGGAAACTGAGGCCATGGATAAAATTTGATATTCCATTGTCACTGAACGGTATGCGTAACGGCTTGACGATGAACGATCCGTGAAACATTTCGTCCGGCGTCTTCTATCCTTAATTGCACGATCTTTTCCTCCCGCCCTAAGATCTGATCGCGCAATTGAACGTACGACACGTAACAATTAATGCACGACGTTTGTGATATTTGAGAGTACTATGTATTTTGTACGGAACGTGGTGATCATTACAAAATGTAACAACGGTACCGTTTATTTTTTTAATTCTCACATTCTGGCTGCCATAACGATACGCGTATGTACCAAAGTAATTGACGAAAGGATGGCCGACCGTGGTATTTCAATCAGAGCAACGTTTTTCCGAATGACTATCGATTAAGCATTTCTTATTGTCAATTTCAAGTGCTAAAATTATTTTTACTAGTATTTCGACCGTTCGATTTATCATTTTTTAATGAGGAACAACGGCCAAGAATTTTCTGACGCTCCTTATGCGGTGTTAAAAAGTTTTTACCGTTTTCAAGCTACAGTGAAGGAAGTACCGATGTTAAAATATATTTTACACCAAACAGATTTAACGACAGCTACAGTCAAGTTCGAAGCGTTTGAAATAAAATAAAATTCGCAATTTATTGTAAAATGTATACTTCTTGTTATAAAAAACGCGTATTTTAACACCGTTATTTTTTACAGTGTACAATGACTACTCCGCCTTCGCTTATTATCTACTACTATCTCGTGATGTAATTATTGTTAGTTACATCATGTGCAACATTACGTGAACGACGTGAGGTATTACGTATATGTATGCTTAAGTGTATGAAGTGCGAGTGTATTTGTGTGAGATGTGTGTTTAAATATATGAATGAATGTATGTAATATGCGGTTGTGTGCGTATGTGTGTTGTACATCTTTTTATAAAAAGAAATTTTACAAGGAAATTGTATTTATCCTAACAGAACCAAACATTAATGAAAAAGAAAAAAATAACAGAAAAAGGCTTTATAAAAGTTTGCTAAACGTCTTGCGTAATTAACGCTTTATAATCAATTAACAAACTTAAACGCCATTAAAAATAATTTATTGACAAATTTGTACTAAACATTTGGAAAAGGTTTCAGAACGTTTTGTTCTGTTGGGATATGGCGATCTTTTGTAATTTTTAATTAATAAATAAGGATTATTGAGTAATGTATTATTACTCGGTAACATTTTTATGGTTTAAAATTCTGTTCCAATAAAGTTTATTATAGAAATAATCGCATTTTTTCTTTGTATAAAATGAAAACAAATACTTGTAAAAGTGGAACTGGTCTATATGGATTTCTTTTCTAATTAGCTTAGACATTAGGAAAAAAAAAAACGAGTTCAGTGAATAAACGAAATTTACCCACAACAAAATATTGAAAATTGGCAAGCCAAACACTTATTTTCATTGTACTTTTAAATTTCAAAAAAAAAAAAAAATAATAATTATAATAATAATAATAAATAAATAAATAGACTTGACAAAAGTTAAATTTTCAAATTTTCAATTTTTCATTTTGAAAATGAAACATTTCTATTATGGAATCCTATTGAAACAATTCGCTTATAAATGAATAAACAACTGGATTTCCCGACAGACTAGATCGACAAATGTCTACCTGTAATTTCAAGCGTACTATTACGTGTCGCTGTGGCCAAGCGGTTATGTACTTCGTCTAGGAACTCAAAGTTACTGAGTTCGATACTTAGCTCTGTCGGCAGAAATAATTAAAAGTTATTCATTCTTTATCGAAATGTCTTTTCTTATTTTTTTGTATAATAATTAATATTAACTAATATTAATTGATATTCATTGGATATTTATTACTACGTGTATAGACGCCTTACAGACATCACACGGATGCCTTAAAGACGATTTGTGGACATCATACAGATACCACTTGGACGCAATACAGAGGGATTGAAAGACCCCAAATCGGGCATCCCTGG
>JABFOV010001550.1:0-24527 GCA_022817685.1 Aradophagus sp. ZL-2020
GCCATACGTAACCGTTCTATACGTTGCTCCTCGGGAGATTTTCCGAACTCAAAGACACGGCGTCGGAATCCGTGAAAGGCCGGGGCAACGGGGAGGGGGCGAGGAGGGGGGATGTGGATCGGTGGGTCGAGGGTAAGAGGGCGGAAGGGTTAGAAGCACCCGCAGAATTTAGCCAGCTCTCGGCGAGGTCGAAGAACAAAGCTTGATTTATTGTAATGAGTTTGCAGGAGTTAAGAGGTCTACGCCCCTACCCCGGCGTTGCTGCCCCATGGCTCGATATCCCGGCTCGGTTTTGACGGGATCCTCGAATCAACCTCCGTCATAAACCCTTCTTAGCGGTCGGCGTTCTTGTAACACCCGCGCTGAAATATGCATGAAAGCCCTGCATACTGATTGCGTTATTTGTATCATCTACGGGCCGTCAGTCGCGTAATTACCCGTTCATTTGCAATTAGATCCGCGGACAAAGACGCGTCATTCGGGCTAATAAGATTAAGCCCCACTCGCGGGGATTTAAGTCGCGCACCCGAAAAGCCATCGATTGGTGTTTGTCATAGTTTGTCCGATTATGTTATCGTATAATACCTATTTTGAAGTGGCGGGGCCGCGCGCTGTCATCGATCGCCGCCATTTGAGCCCCGAATTAAGAGGGAGATAGAGCGCCGGCTGAAGCGCATCGATTCTCCGCCGAAAACGTTGAATTCATTGGCAATTGACGGGGGAACCATAACTCCCATCTTAGTTTGACGTTAATGCCCGCTTCCCCCCTTCCCCCTCAAATGGGCGCAGATACGCAAGGGGGTTAAGCTCGCAGAGACATATTTATGGAGAGGGCGAGATGCTATCGCGATCCACTCGCCGCCACCAACGCCGCACCCTTCCTACAATCTACTTCGCAATTATCGGACTCGATGTTAATATTTGACCCTGCGCCATCATCCGGCTCTCGATCCGCGTTCTAATGTTATTTCCCAACTCGTTTAGCTAGCGATTCTACAGTGATACATTTTCGGGAAAGGCGAGATCAATTTTCGGAATTTGTATATCTCAAGGGATAAAGCTTCTGGTTGATAACATTAAATATTTATGTTTGTTTAAAACGGATGAAAGCAAATCTATCGGTGAAACGACGAATTCGGTTCATTAAAACTTGTCGGAGATCGCAAATTTGAGAAAAGAATCTATTGTTGACTTGTCTTTTTAAGGTTTCATTTACTGTACTTCATGAGCATCAATAAATTTATATCTTGGACCATTTATTATTAGATCTCCATAAATTCACTAATGGTTCTCATGATTTTATATTTTAAAAATATAATTAACAAAATAACTGTCGTTACACGCGGAGTTGTCAACGCGATCACCAGGCTCGAAAACCTGGGCCATTTCGAAAGGAGTCCTTTTTAGTAAAACCACATCCCTCCTAGGAACCGACATTAATGGACACGTTTCGTCCGACGAGGAGCGATTAGAATGGCCCGATGTAAGTCAACGATCTTGCGGCTTCGATTGGAACGAGGCGGCGGGTCAAAATGTAAGAGCGCTGCGTAAATTAAAGGCCGTCATAGATTTTCGCGGTAGCCCGCAGGATCAGGGCCTTAGATTTGCGTCCGGCAGATTACCCCGGAGCAAAATGGGACAATGGGCGTTAGTCTGGCCGACGGCATATAAATAAGGATCCCCAGGAAGCCAGCAAGAGACGCTCGGTGCAAGGGACCGCTACCGAGGCTGCTCGGCCGTCCATCTTGGACGTCGTCCTGGAGGTCCTTATCAGCGCTCACAGCTCTGCTCGCTAGACATCCGGTGATCTAGGGCACTGCTTGGTTACCCCACCTTTCTCCATCCGCCGGGACGGTGTTCTTCTTCGCCTGTCTATCAGTCCCCCTGGCCAATCAGTTTTCTTCAGCCTTAATTATACCTACAATTTCTCGAAGATCACTTCCTCATAGAAGATTCATGATGACACCGCCTAGATATGTAAAGGAAGTTCCAAACGTTTTTTTTATCGACGAATTCGAACTTAAAAAATGAATGTACAAAGTACGATTTTGTTTTCCTCCTCTCTGTGCAATGTTCGTACGAAAATTAGAGAAAAATGTAAAATTAAGTGAAATATTATTCAGAATATTATATGCTATTTGTCGTAGTTTTTTCGCAAATTGTAGACAAATTGAAGATGAATTTCACTGAAAATTATTCCAAGTTCGAATTCTTTGATAAAAAAACTTCCTTTACATATGTAGATATCAATTTGCGGGACATCAAGTCTTATCTCGACAACGTGATTACCAATAGGTTTCATTCTCAACCGACGATCTCAATTACGGGCACTGGATCTGTAAGACCGAAGATCAAACCAGACCGTTAAAAAAAGGATCAGAGGTCTTTTGCGTGGCTTGATCATAACATTGTAACCCGCGGGAACTAAATAAATGTTCATTAAGCGGCACAAGCGGCGGCTTCGAAACGAGCGTGTCCTGGCAAGCGCGGGAGTCTCGTGAAAATCCATTTAAATTACACCGGGAAATGACTAAAAATAAAATCCTCGGTCCCGGCGCGGAGCGCGTTTAGCGCCATTATTTCCCAGCAGCTCAGGGAAAAAGCGACAGCGGCGTGCCTCTCCGCGCTGGAATTCCGCCGGCGGACAACGTTCCACTTTTAAACGGCCCGGGAGACGGAGCCGGGCGGACGCACAATTACATTCCCGAGCGGCGTAATGCCCTTCATATACAGCGCGCGTCGCGAAGAGAGGTCTTTGTCTCGGGTCCGGGCCGTGAAAACCGCCGCGCGATTCCGCTCGCAAGGCCATTCGGAATAATGAAAGCCCCCGGTTGATTTACGCGGCGTTCCGTTCTTGAAATTTAACGCTCCGTATGGAAATGCACGTGGCCCGCCGTATATGGACGCCCGTGCCAATTTCGTTGCCCGCGTCCTATAAAGACTGTCCCACCGCGAGTCGCCGGACAAACGCGCGTCCAGATTAGTATCGCCGCAAACCCGCCGATATTTACGAGCCCGCGCTACACCTCGCGTGTCCCCTCGTACCGCCACTGCCCTTGACCCCTTCACCTCGCATAATGAGCTCGCCGGACGATCCATTATTCATAGGACGAACGTTGTCGTCTCGCCGCTCCGAATCTTCGGCTCCGGCCCTATGACGGCGTATCGTACATCGCGATTTATATTTTTCGGCCCGGGCCGACCCAAAAGACCCGACATCGCAGGATCTCCGCGAACAAAAGGAAGGGTCTACGTCGTGAACCCCGCGGAGGTTATGTCTTGGGGGAATTGTCGTCGCAGTCGCATTCCTCGCATCGCAGTCGCGAGATTTAGGACGTGCGCTGGGGTCGAAGACGAGCTGTTTTCGTGCGGCCGTCGAAGAGACGCCGCTCCGATAGCGAGCTTGGTATAATGATGTAGGTGTAGCGAGTTATTAATTTCGGCGTTTAGGACGGGGGAGAGTTTTATTGGTTCATCGAGGTATCCTTTTCCGGCCTGGATCATTCGTTCGACCAAGTTTCTTAACCTTCACAGTAGTTTATGCGGTCGAGGTTTATTTTGAAGAACCAATTCGAACCTTGTCGATGAAATTTCCAACGTTTACTCGTAAACGAAAATATTTTAATATAATTTAACGACGTATATTGTAATTAGAACTAAAAATATTGTGTTCTGAAAGTTGAGTATAATCAATTTTTCTTGTAAAATTATTCGATAAGATATACCATCGTTCGTAGGTGTAGAAAAATTCATCAGATTTTATTTTCGTTTACTAATAAACGTTACAAATGTCAATAGCATTTCAAACTTTTCTATTTCGAAGACAGTGACTATGAGTCCTATTTCATTGTTACATTAAAAATGGGGGTTCATCATTGCGAATTTGACAATTACTGAATCGGTTATGTAGTTTGTCATTGCCAAATTAAGAATTGAGATTCCTGCTCCCAACCATCGATTTCTGTTCAATCTGTCAATCGAACGCGCTCGTAATTCGACTACAGAATTTATAATTCCGCAAGAGCGCAAAAAGGAGAAGAAGGCGAACAAACAAACGAAAGAAAAAAAAACAGCAACAAAAGTAAAAAAGAACACACCGCGCACTTTATGACTCGATATCTTAATTCGTCGAGAGACACCCCAGCATTTTATCTGGCGCTTGGCACTGGTTCGAGAGAAGCATCCGAGCTAGTCGTCCGGCTTTGGTCTCGGACGTGAGGTAGTTGATGATCATGAAGGAAGGGTCAGCTGGATGCGAGAGAAGAAGAGACAATGAACGTGTCTCGCGAGCCAAGTGCACCCTTCCTGCTCGCCCTTGCGACCCCTCCCCTGGCCCCCCCTCTCTTTATCTCACTGGCCGGCTCCACCCCCCCCCCCGGCGGGCTCTGGACAATCTCGGGAATCAATATAGCACCGAGCGAGGCTGTTCACGAGCACTTTGTCCCGTCGCTGCTGGCTACTTTCGCCGCTTCTGCGAGCAGACAGAGCCATCGCCCGGCTCTCCGCAGTCTTGTAATTAAAGTTGCCCCTAATGCACCAGCCAGACTATCGTCGTTACGGCGCTACGCCGCGCCACCTACTTCGAGCTAAAAAGCTACGTAGCACGTGTTACTGCGGTTTCGCGACTACGTACGCCGCGCTCGAGTACATTAGCAAAAATATCCGCCGACGCCGCCGCACGCTCGGCTTTCAATTGCCGGTCAACGATACCCCGGATGCAACGGCTGAAAGGATCCGTGGATTCTTTCTTCGTTCGGCCATTGTTCGCGATGCACGAAAGATTGCATTAATTAGGCAACGAGGACGCGATGCCTCCGCCGTGATAATCGCCTCGCTCGGCTGTTTGGTTTTCACGTTTCTTGCTTGTTCGGATCGCGAATTAAGGGGGTACTTTGTCGTGTTGGTAAATAAGCGAGCGTAGATGCTTTGCTATTTATTTGTTAATGGATACGATGGAACGAAGTGCAGTTTTCCCGGAGAAGATGGTGATGTTTAACATGTATAGAAAAGTTTTTGGTATAAGTTTACTTGAAGTTTGAGTGAGTTGAGGAATTAGTAGTTGCTTTGAATTAAAGCAACTACATCAAATTGTTCGAAAACTACTATAAAAGAAAGTATAGGGAGAAAGTATGAAGTTTATGTTAACAGTATCATAAAAAATGTTATTAATGAACAAATGGAAACAATTATTGTTAAAAAGTTGTGTTTTGAGATATGTCATATACAAGACATTAAAAGTGTTTCAATGTAACACGGAGAATGGAAAAAATCACTAAGTGATTTTGTAAATAAAATTTTTAGTAAAAAATCAAACAGTGAATTTTTAGAAATCATTGAGTGACTTCTTATGTTCTCCGTGAAGACATTGTTGGTTTTTAAATAACTAAAAGTGTCTCATCTTACGACACTTTTGGTGCCTAAGATACGAAAATCTTCTCAAAACCAGTCACAAGTGTTCACAGTGTTCACAATAATTTGTCAACGAATTCGTTCACTTGAACCTCGCGGAATTCGAACATTTCGTTTCCACAGTTGCGGATTCGATCCGTCGCACCTGCATCAATTTCCACGAGCGCCCGGAGTAACTTTAATTATTTCGGGGAAAAAAATCTTCGTGGAACTCGCGGCAGCTTTTACGAGGCTCTCTCGAAGGTGCGGCGAACACTCAGACGCTGGTGCCACCAGTGGTCCTGCATAGTAAGAGCTCGTTTTCGAGTCTGCAGGGTCCCGTAACGGAGTTTCGTCACACAGTTGTCTCTGCATAGCGTACTAGGCGAGAAGACTTGTTCGAGATATCCGGCTCGCTCATAAAAAGTTTACTCCATTCGGACGTAGTGCATGCGCTTACTTATATATGTCGACTGGTCGATACCATCGCGCCCGAGTCCCGTCGGGACTTTTGTGGCCGCCGGAGGTACGCAACTAAATATTCAACGCAAAGAGTCCGAAAAGGTGGACGATACCGACAGCGAAACCTATTCGTGTGTTCGATAAATGAACGAGTCCGACGGTAGTCTGATTCTTGTGAAGCAAGACGTATAGTAATGGATTTTGTCGAAATTATTATTTCGAAACGGTTTCTCTACTAAAATTATTGAAATGTAGCATTGTTAAACTGGTAATGAAAAGACAACCATGTCTGATTTGACAATGAAGAACCTATATTACCGAATTTTAAATGGAAAACCTCTAATCGAAAATTGGTAATGCCAAACTTCTACGCCCGAATCGGCGATAAAAGACCCGATTCCCGAATTGGCAATAGAGAAAAATTATTCTTAATTTCGCAATGAAAAACCCTAACTCCCAATTTAAAGATACAAGATTTTTCAAAAAATTTTCGTAATAAAACATTAGTCATTGAAATGAATATGAAATGTATTATTGAAGTGAAATCCTATGAATAAACAAAAAACAAACGCCATCGAATTCCGTAATTGAATTCTTTATTACATACATTGTTTAAACAATAAATATTAACATAATCACGATATACCGCGTCAGTCGATCGACGATCGTTTCAACACCATCGCACTTGCCGAGCAGCAATAAAAAGCGCACAAAATTTTATTTCAAACTGCCGCGAAGAACTATTTCTCGTCGAAGAGAAATAGCCGTCGTTTCGCAAAATGCGCTACAGATTAGCAAAGTTATTTCCATAAACCAATTTTAATCTCGACCATTGCTCTCGGATCGCGGGAGCATCGCGAAATTATCGCTCAAAGCATTTAATAAGGTAATTAATTTTTTTTTTCCGCGTCATCGGATAAAAAGTCGAAGTATCCCGGAACGATAGTGGTACTTTTCCGAGGCACTAACGAAGAAGTCTGCGAGCGGGGCAGGGGAGGGGGATCGGGCGGAAAAGAAACAAGAAACGAGGGGGAAAAGCCGGGCGCGAGTCTCCTCGGATACACCGGGGCAATTGAACTACTTCCGTTTATTGCTTCTAATTAAACGGCCAAGATATTTCTGCTACGTTTCATTAACGTGAAGCCGAAGCCGCGGCAGAACGGTTAGGTTAATGCATCCGCGCCTTTTGCCATAGGAAATTTCGTTTCGGACGAAAACGTCTGGCGCGTTCGCTTTGCTCGTTATTATTAACCTTCTCGTTAATGATATTCCGCGCCTACTGCGCCAAGCGCACTTTGATATTTTTTAAATATTCGGCACCTTTCACGCTGTCGATAGCTTTTGAGTCGATCGAACGCGACAACGGGGTACGTTAATTGTAGCGATGGGTGGTTGAGAAATGTTTGTGATTCGGAATTCTACAGCAAGGGAAAGAAAATGTCATCGCTGAAAGACTATAGCAAATAATATTAGGAATATGTTTTACCGAAGAAGCGAATTGAAAAAGTTTTTCGATCAATGGTAAAGTAACTGTTTCAATCGCCAAATTAATGTAGTTTTACGATTCAAAAAGTAACATATATTTTTCGGTTTTTTACCGTAAAAGCGAGTGTCATATTTCGAGACATTTGATCGCATGAAACAGAAATGCAAATTTTGTTTTACTTTAATAATTCTTCCTTTTTTATTGTAAATTAATAATATAGTTAAAAAAAAAAAAAAATTGAACGCAAAATACAAGATAAGTATTAATCGATCGAAAATATTCCAAAAAGTGTTGAGATCTTAAAAAAAAAAGATCCGAAAGAAGGTAATACCAGTAGTTGTGTAATATTTAGCGCCGCTTTGAATTTAAATTGTCCGCCAACTTGCGCGCAAGACATCGCGATGCAAAAACGCTCGCGGAGCTATGTTTTTGTTGGATTAAATAATGCGAACGTAAATCGTATCACCGGCAATAAAAGGCGCAATCGCTCAAATTGTCGTTTGTTAATAAACACGCGAAAGGGGAGTTTCGCCCCGGTGATTGATTAATTTTCTTGTCCGCATAATAAGAACCGGAGAACGTCTGTCAGAAGTGAAATATTTAGTACCTCTTTTGCCATTTGTTTCGTTCGTATGACGTGTTATGAGAACACGAGATATCCAGGTTTATTTCTACTTCGCGATCTGGGAAAATACGATCTCCAATCTGGCACAAACCTGGGAAATTATTGCGCGTTCGAAGTTGCTATTTTTTCAAAGTACGAACAACCTTTTTTTGTCATTAATTCGCAATGATCGACGCCAGCATCTTGTCGATGCGACTTCGTTCATTTAATTGTAATTAAATTAAAAATACGAAATATCATATCAACGTTCAACTTGACTCAACCATCCAGAACTTGAATATTAATTCTCAAAAAAAGTCAGCAAACTTAAAGGAAAAGTAGCAATTTTCTTTTTAATTCAAATAACTGAAAAAATTTGACAGCCACGTATATAACTTCATTATCATACATACTGCAAGATTTACGAAATATTTTAAAAATGAAAAGGTGAAATGAATGATCGCGCAGAAAAATGTTTGTCTAATTGAACAATAGGCGACGTTTATTTTGGTGTAATAAAACGATAGAAATTAGCAGGTCGAGACGTTGCAAGCATCAAAGGCAACTGGCAAGTCGCACGAAATAATAACGAAGACATTGTGCTAAGCCGCGCGCGGCCCGAGTTATCTTGTAGTTTTCGCCGGGTCTTTCTCGCGGAACGCGCCAATTCTAATTTTGCACTCGCGCTCTCTTAATATCTCGCCGTAGCGAGAAGACGGCAATAAATCTCGGGATTCATTATCATAAATTGGCCCGACGGCGCACGTCGGGCCGTGATGTTGACGCGCCGGGGCACCGAACGCCTGAAAGGATGACAGATCAAAGCGCCAGCGAAAGAAGTTCGATTCGCTCGTTTACCCGCCTCGTAAAAATGTCGCTCTCGGACCCGAGCGCTTCCCCTTTCTGATCGCGATATTCTTCCGCTACTTAATGCCAGCGGAAACGAAGAAGAAGAAACAATGCGGAGGGAAGTGAGAAATCTAAAGGCGAATTGTAAAATTAGAAAAACTTTTTGAATTTTGGTTTTATGTTTGATGGGACATGGAATTATTTAAGTAAAATGTATGTGGAAGATTGCAGTATTTTTTTTGGAACAGACAAATTTTATCTTTTTAATCAATTAAAATGATTCATTTGATCAATCAAAACGCATTTCAAATGTTTCTCATGCTTATTAAACTTTTCAGTTAGACTGGAAAAAGTAGTATCTTGCAAACTACCTAAATTGAAAAGTTTAGTAGTTTTATACTAGTTTCTCTGCAACCTCGTATTTCAAGTAGTTTTAAATTACTCGTTTCCCTAAAACTTCTTATTTTAAACAATTTAGAATGTCTAAACTTCTTTATTTATGTAATTGGCAAAAGACTTCTTTTTGCGGTGTGCTCATCTTTACTGTTTACATTTCCTAATCTAGCACACTATTAAAGAGAGTGAAAAAAAAATCCACAACAATAAAATCGTTTTACGACTTTTCTTCATTGTCCGAAGATGTTTCGACGGCCGAATCCTTTTATTACGAACGACCGGCTGAATTACTCGTAAATCCAAGGCGACGCAGCTCGAGCGGCCGAGTCGGCTCGAGGTGACAAGAAGCGATTGCGGCGTTGCGCGCGATTTGACTGACGCGCGTCAACAACGTAAAGCCCCTGCCAGAATAGAGCGTTTACGCGCGCGTTTTCGCTAGCGTTCAATGTATTTTAAATGAGAGCGTTTGCGTAAACGCTTTCATTGTGGCCGGGCCGTAACTCGTCGCTCGCGAAACGTCTATTTCGGTTGCGATCTTACGCGAGCAGCAGTTCACTCGTCGGATTATTATAATAAAGCCACGCGATTTAACATCAAAGTGCGCGCCATTAATTTATGGACACGGTTTTATAAATTATTAACGTGCACGCGATCGCGCCGGTCGAATAATGGCCGCGTAATGATTCCGCGGAAGCGTTATTTGCGTATTTTGATGCATTAACTTCGCTGTTTGTCAATGTTGCCCGGCAATTTATAAGCCCTCGGAATAATTTATTTTCGCTTAATTAACGCCGGTGTTGAGCATTCTTTGAATCGGGTCAGCGCTCAGTTGGCTGCGTTTGAAATTGTATCTTGCATTAGGAGAAGATTCGAGGGTCAAAAACGTGAGGTATACCTAAATGGGAATTGACTAATTGGACGATGCGATTTTCGTAGAAAAACTGCGGACTCGGAAGAAATGATGACTAAACAGAATATTTTTGGATAACGGTTATTCCTTCATAACAACAAACCTTTTTCTTTAATATCGTTCGAAAAAAACGTAAACGCGAAAAGCACTATTGTCTGAAAAATTTATTTTGCAACTTTATATCGAAGTTTAGACTTTTGTTTTTCCCGCCAATTATTTGATCGATTAATAGCCATACTCCAAATAATAAGACATTTTTGATGATAGACACCAAGTTGTAACAAAATTTTCGGTGTCTCAAAATGAGACACTTGCGTTCATAGCGCACACTTTGACATTTCTCCGGAGGGGGAGCGCATCGTATCGGGCCCTTAATGGGAATAACGCCGGTGTATTGTTTAAGCCCACGGGTTGCGCGCGGAAACGATCCATCGCCACGTCGGGATAATTAGTACGCAACACCGTCGCGTGTATAATCACTTGGAATAATAATGCGCGACGCTTTGCCGAGGTGCGAAACGCCGAGGCGACCGTGGGCCATAAGCGTCCCGAGCGTCGTAAACTCGGCATGGCGTTGCACGTTAACGATACGACGCAACACGCGCTCGCACGCAAGATATTTATATTCGAATATGAAAGCGGCGGGCCGATGCGTGCGCGCGCGCCGCCGATACGCGATAGCTTGGCTAATTGTTGCTGGCACCTTGTTACGAGACGTACAGCGTTTGATAATTGCCGGGAAGATAACGTCGAGAACACGGCGATTACGCGCTCATTGCTGTTCAAATGTTTTCAATGTTTTTCAAGTTGACGCTTGCAAACGGAAGAATGATTGGGGGAATGTTTTTGTCGATGTCTTCATATGGATCGTTCGTTTAAAATACGTTTGTAATGATGTTGAAGTTTCCAACGTTTATTAGTAAACGAAAATGAAATTTGATATATGTTTCTTCGTACAAATAGTATTTTTTGATTGACTAATTTTACAAGAAGAAGCTAGATTATTTCAATGTCTGATGATATAATTTTTTTATTTTTGATAACAATATATGTATATAGTAAATTGTATGTAATTAATTTTCATTTATTCATAAACGTTGAAAACTTCAACTCCGGGAAATACTACTACGGACGGAAAGTAGCATTTTTCCGTCTTCTTTTATTCTATTCTTCTCTACTTGAGGAAAAACATAATGTATGTCCTGAGGTAGAAAGTGGTGACTTTCTGCCCCACTGAATAACCACGAATAAGAGTAGCAATTAAAAAACTCGTCGGAAATCATCAATTTTCCGCCCGTCGCGAAAAATAAGTTTTCCCTAGTCAAGTAATCAATTGCTCATTATTGCGTTAACTTAATTAGTCAACGTAGCGCGCCCTGCACGAACGCTTCCCAGAACAACAAAGTGTTTCGAATTATCTTATCAGACTAATTGAATTTTAAATTTCATTTCACGTACGCAACGTTCGATAATAAGATCGTTTAATTAATGGCCCAGGTGTTGCTATCGGGCGCGTATCATAAAAATTACGACGCGCAATATATCATGTTAATGTGGCCGCGGCGGATAACATTTTTCCAATTAAAAGTATATAATGCACAATTTGAATTGACGTCTCATTTCAATAATAGAAACGCACGGGGATCGGGCGCTCCTCGAGATGGCGCTGATTAAAGTGGGAATTGCGCGCGCCCCGGACGTTTTTCAAAAGCGAGGAATTGATCGTCGCGATTCGCGCCTCGCGTCGCCGGCCGATAAGATCGCGCGGGCAAAAGACGAATAGTTTATGAGATTGAATACGTGGAACAGTGGCGTCCGCGATTAAAATCAAATTAGAACGCCAAGGGTCGATGGACGGCGTTAACGCATGTTAACTCGGCAGATCGGGTTTTCAGCACGTAACGCCGGCGACTAGTTACGATTATAACTTCCTGTATAAGGAATTAAACGCTATGATAATCTGTCGATCGCAGATAAAAAGGAAATTTAACGCACGTCACCCGTAACCTCGAAAGACATTTCGCCGTCCAAGTCGTCGATGGATAACAATTTTTCGGCGATTTCTGTTGCGTACAAATTTGTTTAGTTCTTCGAATGAAAATAAAACAAGCTAAATTTTATGGTTATAAATGTTGGAATTCTCAAGATTTCGAGATTTTTAATTGAAATCGAAATATCAAAACGTCTTGATGTTCATGATGTTTAGACTGTAAAACGTCCATTTACATTTTATGCAGCATCTTTTTTTATTAAAAATGTTAATAATTGTGTAAATCAATAACATTCCTACCTAACGTTTGAAATTTAATATAATTGTTGATAAATTAAGTATATTTCCAGTTTCTAGCAATAATTAGTAATCGCATTCGGCGCGAAAGGTCCGACGTCTTTCTCCGTTTGCTCGAAAGCCAATCTCTAATAATTTAATATGTATATATTATTTCGAATTTTCAATCGAATCGAAGTTATAATATGAAATTATTTCGCGTGTAAAATTATATCTGCCGGTGGACGAAATTAGATTCGATTTTGCATTACGCAAAACGATCGCGCAATTATCTAATTGGTCGTCGAATTGGAAATACAAGATTATCGCCGAAGAAAAGAAGCGGTGGAAAGTGCTTCGAATTTAAACTGCTCGGGCTCGACTTGCCTTGTTTGAATTGTTTAAATTTTCAAAAGACCGAACATAAAACCGTCATCATCGGTCTTTCATTCAATTTATCAGCGTTTAATTATTGGCAACAAATGAATAATTACAGAACGCCCGCCTGCACGGAATCGCACACTTTTATCATCGCAATAAAATTCGATTTCGTGAGCGCTCTTTCGTATAATTATCAAACAAATTTTTTTAGCTCGTCGCGAATTATCAGTCGCCGGCGTAATTAGTAATTTTAAATTGAACGGCGAAACGCATTTAATTAAGGCGAGCTCCGCCGATGTCGCGAATCGCGCCTTGTGAACTGCTTTTCCGCGCAACTTGCCGACATTTTTTCCTCGACTGAAATTTTACTTTATCTTCTTCAAAAATTGTGCTATTTATTCATTTCGAAATTTCGAAAAGTGAAGTCGTAATAAATATTAACGGAAAAATATGCGGAATCGTGGAATATTACGGGAGAATGGAGAAAAGAGAAAAATGGTGGATTCTCCTCAAAATCTTGGACGAATTCGTGCGCAAGAGCACGCAATTGGATTCGCGCGGCAACTGACGCGTCGACTGACGTGAAAGAGCCCGGAAACATTGCGAAATTCATTACGGCCGTGGAATAATTTTGCGCGATAATTATTTCTTAACCTTTTTCCCCCCCTCCACTTTTCGCAGTTTCTTGCGCGGCGGAGCTTAGCTTAATCCCCGGTTTAAAATTCACGAGCCTTCCGCACTGTCCGTTTCTCCTGTCGAGCCATTTACGCGCTCGATTAACATTACTTACACCATCGACGCGAGAGAAAACATTTGTACTTTAATCGTGCTTTAATTCGAAGCATATTAGAGGATACACCCCCGCCCCGACTCCTCCCTCCTCGATTGAAACAATTAAACGCTAATTATGAAAATTACGAACGTCGTAAAAACTTGTAAAACAATGCTCGAATGCTACACGGAGCTATGTATATTAAATGTTGCTGAATAATTCTATTTTGAATATGGAGCGAATGAATTTGTATGCATTGATATCGCAAAACTCGTGAATGCAAATTTGGCATTCCGCGTCGTCAAATACGCAGGCCATATTGCAAAGCTTTGTGTTAAATTTATTCGACTTCGTTAATTGTTTTGTATGTTTTGGAGAATCTTCTACATTTCTTGTTTCATTAAAAATTCCTTGTTTCATTAGTGGCATTATGGATCTTTTTGTTTTGTTATTAAATGTACGTTATCCGATCACGATTCAGTAAATTGCATTGCAGTAAATTGCATTTTCAAGAGAAAAAAACTTTGAGTTACTCAAACAAACTGAAAACAATGTTAAGAAATCGACAAAGAAACTTCTTTGTTGACTTTGAAATACTTTTTTCAATGTTTTTTGTTTCAATTATTGCAACTATTAAAATATGCGTCATAAAATCATTTACGAATAAATTTGCGAAAACAAAAATCATCGTTGTACTTTTTTCACTCGTCGCAATCCTTCCTTTTAAGTATACACGCTATAATGTGACCTCGATTAATATCCGCGGGTCTCTTATGCGAATTTCCATATAAAATCCAATTTGCGAAAAAGTGGCAATCAAAACGAAAAGCAATACATTCGATTTATCCATAGCCTTGTTGTTGCAATTCCGAAAATTTATAAGCGAAGAACATCGGAAAGAATGCGCGAGATTCTGCGCGTCGGAGCGCTGGTAACAAAGACCAACAAAGACCGGGCGAAAAATCAATCCCACTCGGCGGAGCGGAGATCCGGTGCAATTCATTTACATGGGAATTGCAGGCCACGGAGTCAAGACTGCACTTTGGTATCGATTTTAAGTGGACCGGCTGTCTCGTCAGACGTTCGTCTCGTCTTTGCCTGGACAGAAGCTACTTAGATTTGCGCACGCGCAGTTCCCACGCGTTCGATCGTACAAATTTAATCCGAAATATTAGCGCGGAGAAAAAAGTGCCCGACCTCGAGAGGACTAATAATATTTTGCAATAACAAGCGTTGTTTCTGAAAACAAATTTCATCAATGTAATCACAAAAGTGAAAGTATTGGATTTTAATTGCGATACATGAAATGCAATATGATGTTTGATTCAGATCAAGTTTGTGACGTTTTTCAAAATGCTTTTGAAGATGTATAAAATGTTCAAAAACATTTTGAAAAATATATCATTTATTTAAATGATGACTGTTATAAAAAAAGTGTATTAAGTGGACTATATTATAATAATAAAATAATTAAAGTTATAATTAAATTTAACACGAAAAAGAAGAAAACAGTACAATTATTGATCAATTTCTGTTAATCATATAATTTATACATCAATATATAATTAGACGTATCATTATAAGATTCCTGAAATTATGTTTTCACAGAAAAGTTTCTTTCTAACTGCGAAACCATTATATACATACGATTTCAATTACAATCAGAAATCGAGCAAGTAACCCATACATCCCTCATCAACTCAAATCCGATATTCATTTCCTACGAAAAGAAAACGAAACGCTCCTTTGAAAACCGCGCGCGAAGACGTCGAAAAATTACGGCGTTGCGCAAAAAATGAAAGCACAAGACTCGTCTTAATTTTAACGCTTGTTCCTAATGACAATTTCTTCGCGTTATTTCCCGTCGCATTTACAGTTTCCCTTAATTGACTCGGTTTTCCATCCGGCCCTCGCGCCAACCTAAGCAAAACCGTTCGGGTATTAATATTTCTCGCAACAACTTCTTACGTAAATGATTCAATAATGCAAAAACGTATTAATCGTAAAGTACAGCCCGGCTTCCGGATTCTCGGTTCTCCCTTTTGCAATGTCTTTTTTTTCTTTTTCATCTCTTTTTTTTCAACGGAGATAATGCTCGGTAACGGCGCCGCCAGACTTCGGACTTTGAGTAGCACGAAGTGTTGCGTGGTTGATATCCCTTGTGGACAGTACGTAAGGACCATAAGCCAAAAAGTTGGCAAGGCGAAGCGCGGCGCCGTTACCCTTTATGAAGCTCATGGGTGAAGTCAAGATTGTAATTAGCCAGCGCCAAGTTTCGAGGTTTCCAGCAGGTGTATTTGCATCGCGCATAAGACGTACTATATGCACGTAACCCCGACGACTCAAGTATAAAACAACAATGCCGGGCTTTTTGCCCGGCAAATGCTCGGCACGTATCGAGAAATTTCGCACGATATCCCCCTTAATACCCTTTGTTTGCTTCTCGCCTAATGTCGTTAGTTCGTTGCTTTCGGCTGTTTTTAATCTCGCCGATTTAAACGCATTTAAAGAAAAGTATTCGTACGGGCGAAAGAAAAGCTCCTGCTATTTTGTTTTCTTTTCGAAAACTTGTTTCGGAAAGAATTTGAAAAAGAAACAAAAATTTTTGCGCACAAAAAATTGATTGGCCGGCAAAAAGTTAATTTGGCCGGCTTAATAATAAAAAAATTAGTATTTCTTCGTTTTTACATGGAGTTTAACTTTTGCGATTATAAATTATGTATATTAACGATTTTATCATATTTCCTGTTTCTTTCTATTAGTATTAAACATTTTCTTATTATGAGAATAATCCAATCATAATAAGCAGAATTTTTCGAACTTGTTTAAAAATGAACGTTCAAGCTGGACTGCTTCTCTCACCGTTAACGTTGATATTTTTTCAATAAAATCACCGACGTACAAGTACGCAGAGTACACAAACGGCGCATAACTCACTCGAAACCCGAAACCGTCGTTTATCATTACTTTGCAAGTAGCGCGCGGGAATTGAGCGCCGACATAAACGGACAACATTTATCGGCCGTAAACTCGTTGCCGGGTAACTTGTTCCTTTGGTTTCGGCTTGGTGCCGAAATTACGACACAAATGTACAATATTTTACGTATGCATATTTTACGTTGACACTGACACGTGACGTGACGTGATGTGTGTCGTGTGGATTTCTGTCACGCGACATCTGATGGCAAAATCACAATTTGCGACATGCGCGCGTGCGCGAGGTGAAGCCGATGCGACATAACGTGACGTGAGAATGATGGCACGTCACTTGGAGAGAAAAACACGTCTAAAAATATTAATTAAACTCGTCCGAGTGGTATTTCGTCCGGACTGTCGTTCGTATTCGTTATATAATTGAATTATCAGATATCGTGGCTTTCCTATTCGAGTCAAACTTACATTATGTGACTGAATGGATCTAACAGACCCAAATCAAAAGATATAATGTATTCATATTCATAAATAATAAAATATATTTTACAACATTTTGAAATTAGTAGCTGACATTTTTTTGTCCCAAGTTCAGACAAAACGAAACAGAAGTCGAAACAGTTTTATTCCTATATTTTGGTCCCAAGTCGACCGTTATTTCTGAAAAATCGTCTGTAAACTTGAAAAAAATTGATTTTTTATAATTCGGTTTTAATCGGAGATTTTTTCAATCGATACAAGGCTACTTTTCTAATATTACAAAAAAAAAAAGTTTATTCTCTACTTCATATCCCAACACTAACAATTTCGCAATATTCTAAGCTGGCGTCTAATCAACTCATGCGAGCGTTCTTACGCGCAAAACGAAATTCGTTAACTAAAATCTCCCGTATTCCGAATTCCAGCGGCAACAGTCAAGCTCGCTCGGCGTTGTCCCGAAACTGATTACAATCAAGCAGAACGCGAGAGTGCGAGGAGCCGAAGAAAGAGCTTTGACGAAAATTGTCGGCGCGACTCGTCGTCTTGCCGTGACCTACAAATCGCGCTGAAATCTTGCGCCTGACGTCTGCTTTATCCTCCATAAACGCGCTCAATATAAGTTCAGCCAAGCAACACAGACTCGGAGGGTCGAAAGCGCTGCCCCCCCCCCCCGAACTCGCGCGCCCTCTGTCTTTGTTAATGCATCGCCTCCGGAATGGCCGATTAATTCCAACTACGGGAAGAAAGCGACTATAACTCGTCTCCGAGGGAGCATTCTTAATCCGTGCACTCTTTATTCTCAAGTTTTGCCCCCCCCCCCCCGTCATCTCCCCCTTTCCCCTCAGTCCGCCACGTTCGATCTGCCCCGGTCGCTTTTTACGCGCATTTGTTGCTCTTTTTCTGCCTCGCGTCTGTAACAGTATATCCCCTAGTAGGTTACGAGAGATCTCCTCCGCTTTCCGCGATGAGAACGGGATTCTGCACGTTCTCTGTTTCAGCAGCCGGGACACTGCCAATGGCAATACACTTCTCGTTTCTCCGCCGAAAAGGGAAGAGGCAAGACCCGAGCTATTTATGAGATCCGGGAGCTGATCTTAATAGGAATGAGTGCAGTTGCGAACGGATCGATTCCGTTGGCAATCTTTGCCTCTCGTTCGCTAATTCGATCGGCGCGCATATTTTTGCGCGCAGCGAGTGCGTGAATTATCGTTCGATCATAATGCACGGTCGTGTGTTGCGGAAAAGGAAATAACTGTTATTTGAAAACGTTAATAACGTGGTGTACGAAGTTTACTTTGTTTATAATCAAAACAACAAAATATTTACTTTGGACATCTACACTTCCAAGTTCCACGTCCAAGTTCAAAACTCGCGACACTCGCTGCGTGGCATAATCTCGTACACGTTGTTACGCGTTGCTAATTTTATAGACCGGTTCATTTAATTTCTTTTATTACAATACGCCTGATTGCAATATTGATATACACCGAAGCACGTTGCAAAGCAAATGAAAACCTTTTGTTACGACGCTCCTCAAAATTCGACAAACGTCGAAGCCGAGCTCCGTTATTGCCGGCAACTTCGGCGAAAAAACAGAAAGTACTCGACTTTCCATTCTCCCGTTTCTTTATTTATCCGTTTCGATTTCAGCCTGTCCTTTTCACTTTGCCTCGACGCTCGCCGGTGATGAACATTGCTGCTCAATATACGTCACAGCTGATGAACTTCAATCACAATTAAGTTAGGGCAAGGAAAAGTTCGATCTGCCGGGGGCTTGCTGCGAGTGTTGAAGAGCCGCTCCACGGAGATGAAATTTTTCACGTCAGTTGAAATGTCAAACTGTTGGTTTCGATTACCGATGGCGTCGCTCGCGAAAGACGTTGACGTTCCTTTATCTCTTTCCTTATTCCTTCCACTTTTTTCACAAATGCAAATCGGCCTCGACGGCGGAGTTTTTAATTGGAGAGACCAGATTAAGGCGCGACATTATATGTACGAAGTTGTAACACGTGCGACAACAGTGAAATTAATGTTAAGTGTGGAATAAAATTATAGCGGACACGGCAATTACCGGCGCGACTGAAATATTTGGTTCTGTGTTTAAGGATTGTTATCTACACGTGCTGTCTATCGATTCCCCCGGTGTCTCAAAATAACCGTCGCTGTGCGCGTGGAAGCGCACCTTGCGGTAATGGTCGTCGCAAAAAGACCACGCTGAACGAATATTTGCGACGTTCAACTGATGCGAAATATGTTTTCAAAATCATGAATTCCGATAATCCTGTTCGGAAAACTGATACCGAAGTCACGATTGAAAATGTGGCCATGCCGGGGCCATGATTATAATTTTGGCGGATTGCGATTTAAAAGCGGTGATAAAATCCTTGATTTAAAACGCTTAGAGTATTTCTAAAATTTCATCATAAGAGCCATATCTAGGCTTGATTAGCAAAATTGTCCCCGCCAGGGCCTTACATTGTGACATGCAGAATAATTGAACATTGTGACATGCAGAAAAAAAATCAGCCAACGTGTTACTTTTATTTCCCGGTTATATGTAATTTCGACGATCGGCGTGGAAACGTTGGCGGTATCATAAAAAGTGCCGGCGACTGTTTGCGCGGGAAATTCGAATGCTCGATTCCAGAAGTGCTTCATCCAATTTCTCGTTTATGTGATCCGCGAGTGGCGCGTATCGTATGAATAGTGGAAAGATCAAGCGAGAGCTTCGCATTTATTCTATCGACGAACGTTACAGTATTTCCGCGGAATCCCTCGGAGAAATCTTCGTGGCGTTACATCACCGGCTGCTGACAACAAATTCGTTTCGCGTTGCGTCAGTTGCGGCGCGGCGGAAATATGTGCTGTATACGTTTCCGTCAATTGTACAAAAGGAACCGTTGTTTTCCTTGGGGTGTTAAGGTGTAATGTGTCACAATCGCTCGCGAGTAACTGAAAAACATTTCATTGACTTATGCCGGCGATGAAGTATTGAAGATGATTGAATGTTGCTCTGCGGTGAGGTGGTTATTCGATTTCGCGAAATAAAACTCGCGGAAATAAATTTCTATTTGAATTTATTGCGCTTGTTTCGTCACTTTCAATCTGTTATCATGACGTCATCATTGCTCTGACATGCACATTTATTGAAAAGTTCAATTAAAGCCAACTCAATTAGATCTTTGTTTCATTTGCATTGGATACTTTCTTTTAATTTCTGTTGAATACAGACGGAGCGAATAAATGAACTGCGGGAATTAATGCTTTTGAAATTTTCAACGTTTGTTAGTAAACGAAAATAAAATCTGATCAAATTTGTTACACCTACAAACGATGGTATATCTTATCGAATAATTTTACAAAAAAAATTATGAATATATTTAACTTTCAGAACACAATATTTTCAGTTGTAATTACAATATATGTCGTTATTCAATTGAAATAACTTTTGTTTTCTAGTAAACGTTAGAACGTTAGTCCTTGGTACATAAAATTCATATTAAATACAGACAAAGTAAAAAAATCTTTGTTTTCGGAAATAATAACTGTTTTCTTCCCTTGGTATATTATTGCTGTAGTCTTACTCCATTTGTATTAATGTACGATTACAAAAGTGGAGTAAAAACTTTTCGTTTGCATCGCCTTCAAGAACCACACAATCCTCAACAACCTACCATCCACACTTTAATTCTTCGACCCAAAAGCCACGTCATAATTACCACTGTAATAAACAGCACACACCCGGCACACCTCCCCTCAGGCCTCTCGCCCCGCACCACGGGACAACTCAAATGTCCCAGATTAAACTCGTTAATTCGCACAATATTTTTCCCTGTATCTCGAAGCGAATAAACAAGCCGCGCTATCCGGCGTAAGATGTTGAAGTTTCGTGATCGCGACAAGTCCCGCGGGACCGCTCATCCTTGTCGCACGAACTACCCCGAGACGTTTAATCGGCGCAGCCCGCTGGATCGCAAAAAGCGGGGTGGTTAGAAATAATATATTATGCCTCAAGGGAATACGAAATTACGAATAAACGTGAAAAATACTAAATTGGTTTTGAAAATGTAATCGCTTTGGTCCTGTGCGGTAAACGGTACTTTACGTACCAAGAGAGAAAACAGTGATTGGGATCCGAAATTTATTTCCCTTGTGTACTTTTTGTTCACGAGGTATATAAAGAAAGAGCGCGCGGACATAAACAGGTGTGGGATATACTCGACTTTACTCCCTAGGTATACAAAGGAAAACGCGAACAAATGAGGAATGGAGGGAAGACGAAGACAGAGCGGTATGGTAAAAAGAGACGAGGGACGGGAAAGGTGGCGAATAAGGGCGTCGGGGGACGAGCTGTATCCCCGGAAGCGGTGCGTAGCGTCGCGGAAGCGGCCGCTAACGGGCTGCCGTTTTCGATAAAGCGGCGTCGCGTGGCTGACACTGATCGCGCGCGACGCGCAGCCAAGCTGCTCGTAAAGTGTTTAGTTGAGGGGAAGGCTGACGCCGGCGATGATGGAGACAGCGTCGGAGGACACCAGAGGTGCACCGTCGGAGTTAAGCTACACGAGCTCTGACGGTAATAATTGAGTGCCGCTATGTCTAGTTAGAGCCGTCCCCGCGACCCGGCTCTTAACTGCGATAACTCGTCACGTTATCGACTAAAACGACGGCGATGCGTGACAAATCCGTCTCGCAAAATTGACTGGAGCACACGGCGCCGGATCTTGCGTATCATCAATAACCGAAGATCGACGCGCTGCGAAGGTGTCGGAAATTGCGACGAAATTTCGTTAACTGACGAGGTTCAAAGCTGACGGCAGCTTGTTGCGTTGCTCGGTAAGCGATCCGAGCGCCCCTCGTGGCGAGTGTGGCTAAGCGCTGGGGGCACGGTAGTTTGGGGATTCGCCGGGAGCGCGGGAACCGAGTTCGAGAATCAATTATGGAGGGAAATAGTGCAGGGAAGAGGGCATAACACCGTCGTAAATGTGACGCAAGATCATATTGAAATATATTCGCGTTCGAGTCACAAATTTGTTGATGTGCCGCCGAACGTTTATACGTGCGTGGGATATTTTACGTTCGAACACGGTTACCCTTGTGCTACAAAATGGTAGGTCTGTCAGTTGACATTTCAGCTCGCAAATGTCCTGCCTGAATTATTTTTGACTTAATCAAGTTTGTACCGAGGGAAGCATAAGTTTAATTACATTCTAATAACAAGTATAGACAGAATATCTGCAATATGAAATGTGTTGTTAGTTTTCCCATCCTAGAAAATGCTACGAGTACGAATCAGGAATTTCCTGATAGGTCATGCATGTCTTATTAATACAGGAGGGTATAATCAATAGTTGAGTAATTCCAACAGTGAGACAATTTTGGAATATTTGGAAACTTTTGAAAAGTGTTTCGATGTAGGAAACCGAATAACTTGTTAATGTCTTCTGTAAAATTACTTTTAATAAAACGGAGGTCGTTATATAACTTGAAACAGAACACTTTTCGTAGAAAACGTCTTCAAATAAAATATTCGATTTTGCAATGTTCTGGAGTCATAAATCTAACTATATGATGATAACAAATCTTGGTGGAACATTCGTAACCCGAAACGTTTGTTGCCAGATTTCCCATTTTAGGTGCGCAAGTCTATAAATGGCGGATCGATAATATTCAGCAATGTTTGTTCAAGGGCCGCGTTTCATCATAATCGCACGACTCGGACTGGTTCGAGGAATGGCATTCCGAACCTCCAGGACCCAGGGCTCGAAACAAAGGGGATACCAGTGAAAGGCCGCGATTAATCTCGTTTTCGCGCTCAAGTTGAAATCGAAGTCGTTCGGCTGCGCGACGCCGTTGAGCTTGGATGTAGCCAGAATTAAAGTCAGCGCCGGTCCCCTCCCCCCTCGCCATTTTCAAACGTAATTCACCGTTCCGTGCCTCTTCCTAAATGCTTCTAACTCCTATTCCTTCTCGGCGGGATCGAACAATGGCGCGTAAAATTTCAACTTTAAACCCTCTCGAGGCAAGTGCCTCGTCTCCTCCCACGATTGCCGCTCAAACTGGATAAGAAGGGGGAAAGCTCTCACTCGCGTAATTTAATTATGCAGCTGACATTTTGCTTGAATTATTCGGCGGTTTATCTATAGCGATTATTAGACTTGTTTTGGCGAAGGAAGTATATGGAAGATAATTCGCGCGTGAACGTGCCGGCAAAAAATGCTTGAATTATGACTGACTAAGTAGTTTGCTTGTTGGAGACGAATTTTCGCCCATAGCGGGAGAAAAGGGAGTCAGAGTTGGAGGTATTGAAGGTGAGAAATATGGGGAAGTAGGTTTGATTATTTGGAATCGGAGTTGAGCGGAAACTATTTTATCCCGCGACCGAACGGAGCCCAAGTGCGGGGTCACTTGCAGAATGAGAAACGAGAGAGGTGAAGAACTCAAAGAACGAAAAATCAAAGTTTAATTTTACAGTAGGTGGTGTGGCATTGTATGCCGGCAAAGTGCACTTGTTATTAATGTTGTAAATAATTTAGATAATATTTGAATTCTGTATCAAATTTCACGTTTCATAAGATATTTGAAAGATGTATCGTCATTTATAAATTAATATGTCAAACTTAAACAGTTTTCAAGCCACGAAAGGTTGAAGATAAAAATAAAAAAATCATATCGTAATCATTATAATATATTTATGTTAGAGCACTGACCTTTGCACTTCTGTAGTTGTAGTGATGATGCTGATGACGATGTAGATGTAGTGAGTAAAATGATCCTTTCGCCGGATGCGTTGAACTTTGGATTGTCTGAAAGATAACGTATGATAAATATCAAAGTACACAAATTACGTACGTGGAATTGATGAAATTATGTATATTTCATTGGAAATATTATAAAACATTTTTAAATACAATGAAACTATATAAGTTTTACAATACTCGTATAATCTTCTCTTAAATCAAAACAAACAATATATATTAACAAGAGAAAAAAAAAGGAAAAACACGTAATAAAGATAGGAATCGTTTTCAAGATGCAACCAGTCGCATCTGCAACAACCCCCCGTCTTTTTTCAAACCGAATTGCAAGTACTGCAAAAGCATCCAACGCTCTGAGACTTTTGGCAATGCAAATTCGAATGCGTAGAGTTTGAAGTGGGAAAACGGGGGCCGGGTCTCAGGAAGGGGATGAAGGGCGTCGTTCCGGGGTGAAGATGCAAAGGCAGGCAAGACCGAGGGGGAGGGGACGAGAGTGCGGCGGGGGATCGGGGGTCCCGCATTCTCGGAGATTATCGTGCTCGCCATCAGCGTATCACGGCGTCACACGACAAGATTTATACGTAGAGTTTATTGTCGCTGAGTCCGCCCTACTGCGTTTTATGGATGTTTTTCGAAGGAGCGCTGCCGCCTGCGTGATCTATCGCGGCGCACTCTATGGCTGCTCTTCCCCCCCCCCCCCCCCCCCCCCCACCCCCCCCCTCCCCCCCCCTCCCCCCCCCCTCCCCCCCCCCCGCCCCCCCGCGTGTACCATCCCTCTACAGTCCCACCCATCCACTCCCCACACAGCTCCACCGTGTACCACTATGATATCCTTTTCGTTGCGCTG
>JABFOV010001551.1:0-24524 GCA_022817685.1 Aradophagus sp. ZL-2020
TGTCAGTACATTGAACATATATTATAAGTGCATTATGTTTCTATTAATATTTATTAATAATATGTTATCAGTATATTAACAATATGTTGATAATGTATAAAAAAAATGACACTATATTGACAATGCATTAATATTATATTAACAATATATTGCCTATATAAGGAAATTCGAAATATATCGCTAGTATACTGATTATATACTGTTGATATATTATATAAGAATTCAATTGCTAAGAGTATATTTTTAATGGATAAATAGTAAATTGAAAATATATTTTGAATATGTCTATTGACGAATAATATACCGTTAATGAATAAAGAATATAATTTTCGTTTTAGTGGAAGTCGGATAAAAAGTCGGCCGTTTTTCTTTGCCTTTATGCCAGGCTACTGAACTTGGCCGAAAATTCTTTCTCGGCGAAGAAATTCCGTGCGTGTCGCACGTGTAACGCTCGCGCGGAGAAAAAGAAGACCCCGCGGCAAAAGTCATTCCGCGTTGCGCCGATTTTTCTTCAACGGAACGTTATTGCCAAACGGAGTACTCGTTCCTTTTTAGGACCCGTTTCGACAGCCCCGTGTAATCGAATTCCTGAAATACCGTCCAGATCTTGGGCTCTGATTTAGGAGCAGGTGTGGGAACACTGCAACAGGTTCCACCGTTGAGTTGCACTTTGCTTTGTGCGAAATCTTGATGTGGCTTGGAACGAAGCATCTCATAATGCACCCTAATGTCTCTTTGTTGAAGTGATCATGCTCTTTCTTCTTTCTTCTCTTTTTTCATCTTTCTTAAAAATACATTATCTTTGTATTACTAAAATAAGCAAATTTTTGTTAACAGTAATAGAAATTCAATTGAGAATTGTTTTACATTAAAACTATTTATATTTAATGAAGTTTTCTAAAGACTAAAATTCATTTAGAAGTTCGTGTACTCTATATTCACGCCGAATGATACTTATCTAAATTGAATTTTGAAACTAATTGTTTTCATTTCAAAATTTCGTATCGTTTCTCCCGATTTGAAGTTGAAAAAAAATTCTTCATCATAAATTAAATTGAGATCTTAAAATGATCTCAATACTTGTATAGATTCTTTTTCTGAATTATATGTTTTAATTGCTGATTGTGTGGGGGGTCCATTTAAATGAAGATTCTTTTGATGGGAAAATACTGAAATCCTTTTCGATGAAAGTGCAAAATTTTCGTTTATAAGGATGTTGCACGAATTTTCGTCGATTCTTTGATGTATTTATCTTGCGTTGTTG
Source organism: Aradophagus sp. ZL-2020 (assembly GCA_022817685.1). Classification (NCBI taxonomy): domain Eukaryota; kingdom Metazoa; phylum Arthropoda; class Insecta; order Hymenoptera; family Scelionidae; genus Aradophagus; species Aradophagus sp. ZL-2020. Next base: position 1,265 of record JABFOV010001551.1, read on the forward strand.
CAGCGAGCGTTTAAAGCGAACACGTGGACCGTACGGTCGCAGTCGTGTGGGTGGGGGGGCGCCGAGGTCGGCTTTGTGAGCGGAGCTTTATGCTCGCAGGATAGACGTGCGTCGCGGCCTGCTCGCCAGCAGCAGTTCAGTGTTTACGCTCGCGTGCTTTAAACATTTTTCTCCGGCCGAGACAGGCCTCGGAGTGCAAGCGGAATTTATTTCGCCGGGAGTTTACGTTCGCTGCGTCCAGCCGGCTCGCCAGCTCGCTCGCTCGCGATTGTTTTCAGCAACGGACGTTGACTGTGCACCGGGCATTTGTTTACGGCTCGCTCGTCGGTTTCTCGAAACCTTTGCTCACGTTTCGGCCGTTTCCGCAAAAGTTCACCACCTCGAAAGTAAGTCTTCACGAAAGATGTGCCTTGAACCTAATTTTAAGCAGGCTTTGAGTTCCAACTCGGAGTCACTCGAGACATGCTAGGGAAGTTTGCAACGTTTTCTTTTGCGAAGATTTTGCGATTTTGATTGATTTTGAATTGTAATATTTAAATGTTTGAACGTTTAAATTTATGATAGAAATTAAATTAGATAACTTGATTAACTAACTCAATATTTATAACGAAAGAAAGAGAACAAAATTAATACTACTAAAATCACTGTAATTTATAATAAAAGTTATAGAAATTGTAGAATAGATACAAAGATAATTTTTATGTTCAGTGTGAGATTTTTTGTCAATTAATATTTTTGCGAAAACAAATTTGTAAATTGTAGCTCTACACTCCACGAAATTGCATCCTTTTTATTTTAATATACTAGGTAGATTCGAACTGCGTATTTTTCAGAAACTTCTTTTTTTAAGTAGTTTTAAACTACTTGTTTCTCCGATATTTCTTCGTTTGAGTAGTTTGTAAAAAAACTTCTTTTTGCACAGAATGCATAAATGCATTGAATTTGATTTTCATTGACAATTAAACGTTGGAAACTTCAACGACATTTTGCGTCTCGTATGTTACAAAGCGAGAATGAAAAGGATCTTTTGAAGTCATCGGGTCAGCGAGTTACGAAATTGTTATCAAGCCGATAATTGCTTGAAAATCACCTGTTGACGAGACGACGCGTCACGCGGCGTGGCTCGTGAGCCGCGAAATTCGCCGTCGATTAAAATGTTCATCGAAACGAAACGCCATTCCGGTCCTCGATTCAACTTACCCGATCGATAGGCACGAAAAACCCGTCACGATCCGAACGATCGATCGTCGTTTATGGAATTCCTTGCCGCCTCTTGCGCGAGCTTAATCAGCGCCGTTGATCGCTGCATTATAAATACGAATATTCCTACGCATTACGCAGCCTGCGAGCCATGAACGCGTCGAGCAAGTAACGTTTCTTGTAATAATATGTGTAAGGAAAAAATTGCACGCAAAAAAATGATTTGTACGTTTTACCGAAGCTATCGGCAGTCGGGACGTAGAATGTCAATTTGTTTATAATTCAACACTAACTAAAGTGCCTCACTTTGAGACTTTTTTACAGTTGAAATGCAAAAATTGTCTCAATTTGTTACACTTGTGACGCTTTTGGTGTCTCATTTATAAAAAATATATAATTCAATTTTGTGATAAAAAATATAAATCAAAATTATGTCAAAATAATTTTGGTCATAACAAATCAGCCGTCTTAGAATCGCAGTTCCTATTTGAAAGTACTAAATGTGGCGAGAAAAGTACGTTTTAGCTATTTAAATGACATTGAGCATTTGCAAAAATGTGTACTGAATCGACTTTGGCTTCAGGGTAAACGGCGCTTTTCAAGGTTTAAAAATTAAACGACCTAATTCGCAGTTGCTTAATCGCAACAAGTGTGTAAATTATGATAGTTGAAATAACATTTTTACATTCGTTTGTTGTTTAATTAATGCAAATAATGTTATTTGAAAATATACGAGAGAGGCCCATATTTACACCTAGTTTACGTTTAGTATAAAAATAATGAATTTTAATGAAAATTGTCCCGAGTTTGACTTAGTAACAAAAAAAAAAATGAAAAAAACAAAAAATTCAAAAAAAAAAAAGAATAAAGAATCAAAATAATAAAAAAAGGAACAAAATCATAGGGAAGAAATGGTGGAAACTTGTTTAAATGGTGTTGAATTGAAGATAAGTGTAAAACCATTTCGAGCCAAACTTCGCCAAAAAATATTTCTTTCATTTGTATACAATGTGCACTTGTATCGTGCATTTTTTATTAAAGTTATAAAATTCACACATTACTTGACACGCCAAACTTTACACTGAATATTGTCTAAGTTTCGCAAGATAAAAATCAGTTTTTTGCCCGGCAGTCAGCTTCGGCAATGACGTTCTCGTTGCACAGTTGCCGGACATTCTCTCATTTGGTATTTCAATTTTAACGACTCTTTTAACGACGGGTTTCGTTTATTATTAGAAACTGTACTTTGTCGGAACAAACGCCGAATACGTACTTGCTTTGCTTTTGACAGAAATCAGTTTCAAAACCGACTTATTTTTCGCGCGTTGTAAACTTCACTGTGAAAAAAAAAATTCAATTATTTATAAAATTATTTTAAAAAAAGTATAAAATTGTAGTAGAACTGTTAAATTTCTGTAAATCGAGGAAGAAAAAACGAAAATCTAGCACAGTTTTATAGACTGTTATTAGTATTGAAAAATTTATTGTTTTATGAAGGAATACATTCTGTGCAGGAAGTTCCCACTTTTTTTATCAACTAATTTGAACTCTGGAATCACTTAGATTTCACTTTGCAGTTTTTTGCAAAATTCTTCTTTCTTTTTACGGCCAAAAAATGTGTAATACAATAAAACAACAAAAATAAAATTTAACTAATTTTTTACAAAGATTTTTTTTAATATTTAGTATACACAATCTTTTCTACATTGTTTCAAATAATTTTTAAAACACTTTTTAAGTTATCATTGTCGAAATAATAATAATAATAATAATAATAATAATAATAATAATAATAATAATAACAACATTAATGACTATAAGTGTTTAACTTTGGTCCGATTGTAAATAATCAGCAAACATTTCCCTCTGACGAGGTTATAACTTATCTATCTGCTTTTGATCATATTTATATATAATTAGCTATTTATTATCACAAATGCGAGTGGCCCAAATATTCGAAAAACAAGATAAATCTTAAAATTCGTACACCGGCTCATAAATATTTATGCAGTCAATTTTTTGCGCCGTTCTCCATCCTTCTCAGAGAATATATTATTTAACATGCAAATAATGCGCTCGCCACTGAAGTGGTCGCAAGCAAAAATATTGATACAACGCGTATATCGCGGGGCACTTTTTCTTTGCAGAATGTTTTCTCGCATAATAGAAACTCATTAATTTTCAGAGACAAGTTGTACAACGCCGCCATTATCAAGCTTATTACATCTCAGTCGAGCCTTATACAGCGACACCGGAGAATAGATTTTCGAATTCGTTTCTCTAAATCGTTCCAATTACTTTTACTTGGACTTTTCAGACCGCTTTTTAAACTTTAATTAACTTCAATTAAGTGTACCAACGTCAAACTGTCGCCGATTTTGACGGCAATTTTACGGATTGCAAAATTTGAATTTTAACATTCGCGCCAAAATTATGATACTCCCCCTTAGATGAAAATGACGTACAAAAATAAAAAATAATGGAAAGATCTATTGTTTATCAATTTTTCTCTAATTATATATAAAATATAATCAACTTTTTAGATAACATTTTACAATAAAACTTTTTTTAGTTTTTATTTTAGATTTCTTAGTTTCGTTCAGCCACATTAAAAACTACAGGGACATTTTCGTACGGATTGTCTTCAAAGTAAAATATTTAATATCATATTTAAGAAAATTTAAATAAAATCTATTCTCATCATTTTTTATCTTAATTTGAATTATTGTATTCATTACTAAAAATATGTGAATATCGGTATTACAAGAATCTTCAGCTATTTGTCAGAATGTCGTCCTTTTAAAATTTTCTTCTTAAGCTTAAACTTAAAACTTCAAGATTAGAATAGAATTCTGACAACAAATTAATTAAAAAAATTTAACAACAAATGAAGTATACATGTCTACTCAAAAATTATTGTTTTCATTTTGTAAAATTATACATTTCAACATTTCAATATTAAAATCAACTTTAAAATGATTTAAACATTTATTGTCATTTTTTTGTACAAATAATTTTTTTCTTTAAATTTAACTCCACTTATTCGTCAGCCTTCTTGGCCGGGCAAATATGGAAATTGTTCGCAGTGTCTTACGTTACACATTCGCGCCAATTCGTACAATTACTTCTTAGAACATTTGTTACATAAAACATTTTTAGCCGCGGCGTTTCGTGAAACCTCAGCGCTTTCCAGTCCAAATGCAGAAAACTTCCCCGGAATGTTTCTTTCGCCCGAGAATATAATAGCCGAACGGAATGTAGACGAATTGCACTCAATGCAATTCAATTCGCGGTCGCGCGATTATTACGTATCCTCGTTATACGAAATTCAATTAAAGTATCATTCGAACGTAATTTCCTCTTACGGCAATCAAGACTTAAACGCGTAAAATTATTCACGCGCGTGTACGTAGGCGAATATTACTTAATTGTAATTAATTCTTGATTACAAATTAAGATGCTCGCGCGCCTTAATTTGATGCGCGGGAACGTAATTTAAAATGCACTTGTCGTGAAAAAAAAGCTATGTATACAAAGAGCTACGCGAAATTGGATTACTCTAAAATTAATTTGAATGAAACGATATAACAATAATAAAATAAACATTTAATAAATGATAATTTTGAAAAGAAAGATCTCACGAAAATTTTGAAAATGAAAAGATTCAGGAAATATAATTTATTATATTTTTGAAGCGTTCATGTTCTGATTGTTTTGTTACAAAATATCTTGAAATTCAGTTCCACGGAAATCCTTTGAATAATGAAATAATCAAAATTCCGTGATAAAGGAATACGTTGGTGCGATGATTGATTTGCAGAAACCGACATTCGCTCCGATAATTTCCGTTCGTACTTCTCGGTCCAGTTTCTCGTGCAGCAAAAAGTTTATCTTCGATTCAATTTCAATAGCGGAACCATCGTCGCAGCGCGACACGGTAAATCACTGCCGCGGGATGCAAAGTGAGAGTCGGAGCGATGACGATCCGTTTCTGAGGTGGTAATTACCTCCGCCGTCGCGGGGCACGTCATCGCGATCGTCGTCAATTTTCTCATGCCGATTTTTTTCGCTTTCGAAAGGAAGAGAACGTTTTGTTGGATCGACCGGTATTGTCGCGATCAAAATCGTTCTTTATACTTTTCCCAGTGAAATGCTGTTAAATCTGACTGTTTGCTTACTTTTCATTAACGAGAAATCGAGCGTTAAAAATACCTTTTTTTCACATTTTTTTTTTACACAAAAATCAAAAAATATAAATCGAGAATTTTCAAGTTAAAAAAATACCAATTGGAAAAATAGTGTAGATCTCTGCATTATCGGTATTCAAAGATTTTTTTAATTGAAAATTATAGTAATTGAGGTTGACAAAAAAAAAAAAAACAATAGAACAGACCATTTTTTCATAATATTCATTATCTTTTGCAGACATCAGAGATAACATTTTTACAAGTAACGCGTTACTCAAAAACATTATATTTTCTAATAAGTTTAGTATTGTTGCCGTTACTTTTATTTTGTATTAATACACTAAGAAAAAAAGATTGCACCGTATCGAAATGGTGAGAAATAGCGTTACGTTTTAAAAATTAACTTCTCATCCGATCACTGATTAACAAGAGGATATATCCTCCAACTTTTATCATAAACTTAATAAAACTCTATAAAAATATATCTACCATCTTCGAACGAAAACTCAATTAGTCTTTCCCATCAACTAATTAACAGCGCCGCAGCCGATAAAGCGGGACCGAACTTTCGTCCGGCAACTTTCATTTTTTTATTGGACCTTTGGCACGCTCGCTCGCAGCCTTCGCGAATCTTTCGTCGCGAGTCATTTATTCTTATTTTTGTGTGCGCGCGATTCGGGGATCTCCGGTTATCGCAGACGCCGGACTGCGTGTAAGTGAAAGTCCATGCGGCGCCAAGATAGCTCGATTTCCCGATTAGAAGACCCGCGCGCTCAGTAGTCAAGGTGTCGTTCGCGCGACGGGACCAGGCCGTGAGCGCGCGCTTTTTCGGCACCTACGATTCCCATAGTTTTCCCACACCATCAAAGTCGACTTCCTTCGTTTACTTATTTATTTTTTTGAATACTTTATTTCATTCGACTTTCAATTTTTCGCCCCATCTCTTTTCATAAATCGACGTGCTCAATGTAACGTGACTCCCAAAGATGGCCGATTTTTTCAATGGAGCGCTTTATTGGAAGTGAGTAGATATGTTATACTAATTGATGAAGTGAAAGTGTTCGTTCGTTGATTAATAATGCTTAAAGGATCGCGCGGATACGATGGATCACCCGGCGCACTTGTTGAACAACCTGATAACTTGTCGTCAGGTGTACTCAGCGAATCAGGTACTTCGAATGGTTGAGCGGTGTGTTATTTTATTTACGAAAAAGCAGTGTTTTTTATAAGGTTTTTTTTGTTTCAAATTTTAATACAACGTTCTCCAAATATCTTATGACTGAGTTACTTAAAAAAATATAAAAGACGCTCCGAAAGTGGTAGAATTAAAGTGTTATATTGATTTTAAAAAGTGATTGAAATAAGACTATTGTTGACAAAATGTAATAAATAACAAAAAATAAGCGATAAGTTGATCGCGTGGACAAGTGTCAGGAATCTTGAATCAGGACAAATTTCGAGGTGCAAATATCAGACGTTAAAATTTTGTATGTTTGTTTTTCTTGTTAATTTTAAAAATAAGCAGGTGTTCGTTAATGTGGGTCGCGGCTTGCGGGTTGTTTTAATTGGGTTGAGGAGTTGCAGGTCACGGTGGCAAATCGGAGAATTTTGTCATGCGAGTTGCGGATTGTGGTTTGCGTGTCGTAGAATTAGATCGATTGAGTTGCTGATCAGGGTTGTGGGTCACAGATACATGGAGTAAAAAATTTGATTCTAAATTACTAAATTATAAATTAAACTTGGGATGAATAAATAAAATTACAAGGTATGCCTGATTTTCTATCGACACTTAAATGACCTCGTATATTTTTTATAAACAGTCTAGTAAAAGATGTACGACATTATACAAATGTCAGTAGAAAATCAGGAATATCTTTTAATTTTTTTTTTTTAATTGTCTCAGGTTTTCTTTCGAATTTAGTAGTTTGCAAAAGAATTTTTTCACCGAGTATTGGGTTGCTGATCGGAATTGCGGGTCGTAAAATTTTTTTAATTGCATTCTTAAAAATATCCTTTTGGTCCAAAATTTTTTATTTTGATTCAAAAAGATTTCCATTTTAATATTCATCCAAGAGGAATCTTTTTCATTTAAAAGGATCCTTTTCTTCTGAAAGAAGTTATACAGTCGATTAAAATATCATCATTTTGAAAGGAAATTTTTCTTTTTCTTTTTAAATTAATACTTTTAGTCCAAAGGATACATTGACTGACATTTTGAGGTTTCAGGTCGTAAAATTATCTAAGTTATATTATCGATCGGTTTGCAAAATGTTCTCTCGCAGGTTACTAATTGGGGTGGCGAATCGCAAAATTTTCTCAATCGAGTTACAGGTTGCGTGTTTCGGGTCATATGATTTTCTTAGTAAAATTGCTGACCGGCTTTGCGGGTCGCAAAAATTTCTCAATCAGGTTTCCAATCGGGGTCGCGGATCATAAAATCATATCTAATAACCTTTACCAATATATTTCTTAAGAATAGTCATCATACTGGAATCTATATATGACCTACTCAACTTACAAAGTGACAACGCTTAACGTCGATTCTAACTTGCATTATTTTCAAAATCATTATTCCCTCTTCTGATCGCATCATACCATAGTAACGTAACATTGAATAAATACATGAACTTGCCTGGCCTCGGTACATTGGATACAACATGCTCTACGGTCTATAAGCATTATTAATTATAATCATGTTCAATTAATTCTAATTGATGCTCGGTAGCTGAATTCTTTGTAACGTCGGGTGAAAATAAATTTCCTTTCATATAATTTATGATTCGATATAAAAAACGGTAATGTTACAACAAAATGCTAATAAATAATTCGCGAGATACGAATCAACGTGTTTAACATCTCGATGAGGAAAAAGATTGAGAAAGGAGGGAAAATAAAAAAAAAGAGGAGGAAGGAAACAAAGTTTATGGTGCTTTTTAAAATGCAGAAATTTCGCTTCCCACGATGCTTTTAAAAGCGCTCCGAACGGCGCAGTTTTTCGCCTTTGTTTACAGCTTCGTAGCCGTCGCTTCTTTCGACGCTCTTGAACGTTCGATCACGAACGAACAAAAACTCGACACCTCGTAAGAATTTGATCCTGATGCGATGGATGGACTTTGTCGATACGTTTATAGTGAGATCTATATATAGTAGCTCCTTATAACGCTATCTGCTTTCTCGGAAGTTTTCTCAACTTCTCCAATAGGACCGCTTGCGTTCGTTTTTATTCAATCTCCGCCTTTTTTCTCCCTCTTTATAATTGTAATTTCTCTTGACCAAACAAATCGAAAGTAAAAATCAAGAATTCATTAATTGAATCATTTTATGATGTTAGCTGAAGGAAACATGCATGAATATCGTACTTTTTTTTATATCAACAAATTTAAGTCAAATGTTTTAATTTTAATATAATAATTAATTTTTTCGAATTATTATGTAAAAATTAACGAAAAGTAGAAAATAAGTCGTTGAGATAGCTTCGCGTTATATTTTACAGTTTTCTGCGAGTACTAGAAAAAAGCGACGAGAAATCTTACTTAGGTTTGAATCGAAATTTCACTTTGTAACATTTTTTTTATTTTGAATTTGTTTATTCAAAAAATAATTACGAAATGTTGAGTTCACTAATATTTAACAAATACGAATGCTAAAAAGTCGTCCCTTCACTATGTAATTATTCAAATCAATAAGTTAAAACTAACTTTTTGAAATAAAATTCAGCTGTGTAAATTAACGTTAATATCCAAAAAAACATACAATTTAAGTATTGAATGTCTGAAAATCAAGAAAAATGCATCATTTGAAATGTCAGTATGACGCGCAATGTAACATTGCAGATAGATTTATGATGGCAATTTTTGCGCGGTTATTTCCAATTTTAATTATAAACCACTTACTTAAAGTTGAATAAATTATTGAACATCTGAATTACTAAACTTCAGTAACTAATTTACTAATATTAAAAAATTGAATCACTATTTTGTAGTAATTTAACATTTTTTAGAAAATAATAATTGAATTTGGAAAATTCCTTTTTGAAATTTTAATAATTAAACAAAAATTAATAAGTGTAATTTTGTTCTTTTCTCATTGGTCCGGCTTTAACAAGCGCCGGAATTAATTGCGAAACAAGCGGCGCAAGCCCGACCGTCTAGACGTGTTTGCGCTCGGAAATGTCATAAAGCCGTCGATGAATCGCGCCGCGTCTCGCGCGATCCCGCGGTGACTCGGCAATTTCCGCTTCCGCCTGCTAAATTAATCAAGCGCGTTGATGCACGAGAAATCCGCGCGATTTGTTCTGCCGGCTCTCACGCGCCAACATAAAAAAAAAAAGAAAAAAAAAAAAAAAAGACGTCGCCAAACCGCTCGAGGAAATCGTAAACATTGCTCAGCAACTCGTAAAAATTATTCTCCTCTTCCTTCTCCTTATATCGTTAACAGCTTCAGCTGAAATTCAACATTTATATCGCAGGATAACTAGCTTGAAGAAATATTTGGAAAAACGAGGAAAGTTATATGCGAACATCTTAAAAGATTTTTATTTGTAAAAACAAAACGAACAAAATGTTTAATGAAAGAATGTTTTATTTTTTATTAAAAACTAAATTATTTGCCTTTTCTTCTTTTTTTTATGTAAATTTTTTTAGACCTCCATTCTGAAATAAATTCATCCAAGATTGCGTTTTCACAATTTGCTTCTAAATTTGGTACTAAGATTTGATATTTTGGGTGAAAAATTAATTTATTTGAAATTAGGACCTTCAACGTATAAGATTTGTTACTTCTTGACACAAAATTTATACATTCTTGACGAATCATCAAGATGGATTTCAGGGGCACTATTCTGAAATAGATTTCATTACTTTTCAATGAAATAAAAATTTGGCAACGTTGTAACATTTCATTTCATTCACATTCGAATTTTCAGCCGCTCTTTAATTTTATTAGAATAAATATCATTGACTCAAGATTTTACAATTGTATTCAAAAATAATATGTCAAGAAGATTACGAACTGGATTGCAAAGTTTGAATTTCAGAATTCGCGCCAAAATGATGACATTGATGAAAATTACATTGAAAATGAAAAATAATGAGAACAGGTTGATTATTTATTGAATTCAATAATTGGATAATAGTTAACTAGCAAAATTTGCCGTAGTTTTTACCTACAATTTTCAAGTTAGTTCAATACGTTCAAAAACAACTAGAAGGTTTTCGAACAGAATATCGTTTTGAAAATCAAATACTTCATATCACAATGAAGACAAATTTAAAGAAAAATCATTCTGTTCGCCTCATTTGTAATCTCTATTTCACTTAATATATTATTTATTGAACAATTTATGAATATCGCTGTTGCTAGAATTTTTCGAAATTTTTCAACCTCCAAAAACTTGCAAAGTCAAGGGAATTTAATTCACAATCATAAAAACGTCATCTACCTTGACGTAATAATCGAAATTAACTTCGGTGGTAACGCGGGTCGACGTTTCTTCCAAATTGGCGAGAATGACACAGAAAAGCCTTTTCACGCAAGTTGAATCGGAAAAAGTGGCGATGATGTATCGCTCGTTCTGACACGTGATTTCGTGTCGGATCTTGTCGGCGGGTGACCGATGTGTCGTCATTGTCAGTGTCGCACGAAACTCGGCGTTTACACGCGCGCTCGCCCGGACGCGTATTCCGGTGCTGCAAGTGGCGCGTGAATCACGAGCACGTTGCGGGCTTTAATGTACGGGAGCGCGCAAAGAAACACATCGGGGCGGTACCCGTTACACGACACAAACAGCCGATGAGTAACACGCTCATCATTCTTCGCTGCTTGCGTTTGTGACAAATCAGATTACACGTGTTCGGCAAAGGTTTCAGGTAAACATCAAAAATACACTGGAAAACGTTTGTTCCATTGAAACTACTGAAAATTCCAGTTATATTTTATTCAGTTAGATTGACTGAACATTCAGTTAAATTTATTGGATTTTTAGTTACATTTAATGCACTGAGAAAAATTTGTTCAGTTGAAACCACTGAAAATTTCAGTTCTTACTTTATTTAATTAGATTTACTGAATTTTCAGTTGGATTTATTGAATATTCATTTCAAACAATTGAAAAGTGACAAAAATAAAGCACTGACTTTCTCTTGTTTCGACTGTAAACTTCAGTAAAGACAATTTTTACTAAAAATTTAGTTGGAATTACGGAATACTGTCAACTTTTTTCTCAGTGTGAATATTCAATTACCGAACGATCGAAAAATGTTGAACACCCAGTTAAAATTTCAGTAGTAGCTATTTAAGTGAAACTTCGGTTTTATTATACATTTTAATATTCTTAAAAAAGTTTTTGCAAAAAGTTGTCATGTACTTTTAATTTTATTTTTAATTTTAATATTTATTGTTGAATTATATTCAATTAATTGTTGTAATATTTCACAACTGAATCGAATTCAAAATATAATTGAATCAAATAATAAATAACTTGATAATAATTTCTTTTCTTTTATAATATAATCGACAATTATAAAAAAACTGATACTATTTAAAAATTCAGTTCATGAATGCAAAGATAGTAAAGCAATAAATTTTTTTCGACGTCCTGAAAAAATCAAAAAAGTGATACAAATTATACTGTTTCTAAAAATTCATTTAAAAACCCGTTTCCTGAAGGGACGCATGATGCGACACGAGATCTTCTCAATGACGCTCGGCTAATTTCCGTTTATTCATTCAACTTAACACACCGGTATCTTTTGTGTAATTTGAATCTTTGATGAAACACAAGGCGGAAGGATGTGGGACATTTAAAAGCACGAACGAAATTGGAGGCACTTGATCTAACGAGTTTTTAATGCTCCTTTTTTTTCTTCTTTTTCTACGCAGTTCCTGACTTGACGATTATCCGATGCTAATCGCCGTTAATTAATAAGGACGATTAATCGACCTTTCCATTTTTGTTTAACAAGTGATTAGATCGAATGAATATTAACGACTCGCGAGAAATAAATTACGAATTATAACAGTGAAAAAAAATATTATCTTCGATCACGAAAAAACATCATCCCGAAGTTTTTAGCATGGTTAAACGTTACTTTAAAAACCAATTAAAATTACGGGGAAGTTTACTCGTGAAATATTATCTAACAAATATTTTTTTTTGCATATGGCCAAACAGAATTCAGCAAAGAATGAACTTGCTCTCATTCTCTTACATTTGTATACGTCATTTTCACTTAACTAGCAACATCATACTTTTGGCGCCAATTTTAAAAGTCGAATTTCCCAGTCCAGATTCTTTTGTACGCGCATATCTTGGATTGAAAATTCTGATTTATTCCACCAAACTTTTCAACTTCCTTGCATTAATTATTGTTATAACTGTCGTCCAAGAAATGCAACCAATTTAAATTACGACAAAATTAAAGCCAAAGACTTCGTACAATATTTTTTGTTAGATCATTCTTTTGACGACGTGTCTGCTTGTCCTCGACTTCGACGACTCAGTTATCAAGATCAACTAATATTTTATGTCTCCTATACTATAAATTCTTCAGCTACTTATATCACGGAAAGGATATCACTATTCAATCGCAAACGGATGAAAAATTTAGCAAACTGGTTTCGTCATTTTATTTCCCATCAAAGTATAGCATTTAATTGCAGTGTATTTGACATATATCATTTAAATTGTAAATGCGGCTTTTTCTGTGACAAGCCTGACGAAAAAATTTCGACTTTTCCGATAGGTTTAACGGTAATTTATATGCCACAATAGAGGGCATTCTAATTACTACCGTTTGACCACGTGATTTCCATTTTTAGCCGAGCAGTTACGTAATTTTTTTTGTATCTATATTCGGTGTTTAAATGCACGTATAATGCGGTTGTTGTTCTCAATTTCTCTCGTGCGACCCGCATTTTGTTATTCCCCCATGTGATCTTGTCTTATAAATCATCGCTATTAGTGTAAGTGTTATATATTGGACAAAAAAGTAATTAGGTGAATGAAAATGAGTTACATTTAGTAGAAACGTCATCGATTTTGTCGGCCTAGATTTATTTGTCATTGACGAACATATTTGTATTTTTCAATTTCAAACGATAGCTTTTATTTCGACGTTGTTTAATTTTAGTTAAATGTTTGGTTCACATTTTTTTATAGAACATTAATGAACGATTTGATGACTCGCGTAGCATAATGAGAAAAACAATTAAAAATTTGTTTCAAAATAGAAGGAATTTGTTGATTCAATTAAAATTAAATTTATGCAAATAATACTCTAAATAATATATTTTAAATAGTCATTTTATTATGCCGTGTGATTTTTTCCGTGACGTTTAAGTAACAAACTTTCTAACAATTTTTTTGAGAACATTTTTCACATAACATGTATTTTTGGATGTATAATTATCAATTTCAGTTATCAATCAATTAAATGAAAATTAAACAAACGAAATAAAAATTGTAAATAAAAATTCATAAACCCATAATTTCTTCATATAATAAACTGTTTACAATATCATATTGCAACTAGATTCGTAGCTAGTTTTCTTTTTATCTACCAATAAGCGTTGGAAATTTCATCACCCATATTGTACAATATCATTTTCCGAGTGTAGTAAACAATTTTAATCCAAGTAATAAACTTGACTCGAAATCGACGAGCTCATTTCGCACATCTGATTTCATCGTCCGACGCTATAAATTAAGCATTAAGGGGATTTCATCTTGAGTTTACACAGTTGAAATTCGGAAACGAACTTTCTCTTGCGTAATATTGCCGGGTCGTTCGGAGTTACGATGAATCGTTCACGTGCGTGGGCCGAAAACGAGTGTTTTTTTACGGTGCGTAAGGCCGGCAAAGAAATCGCACGACAATTATTTCGCTCGGCAAAAGTGAACAAATCATGGTTATGACAATTGTAAAACGTGCTGAAAAATTACAATGACATTTTTAATTTGTGAATTTGAATTTAAAATATTAAAATACAATGAATGATTGATAAATAAATTTATCAAGAAGTTTTTGTAAGATCTAAAGATCTTACAAATTCTGAATGAAACATTGTATTCATTGAAATAACGACTATTCTCGACATAGCTCGATTCGTTACTAAAGTCGGTGTCTTGCGGATCGACAAACAACAAAGGTTCTAATTCAGCTCGACAAAGGTCAGCCTCAAAGTGATAACCCCTCCCGATAAAACGTCACTCTCAATTTCCTTCCTTCTCTTCGGTACGTGGCATTGTCATTAACGACGTGCCGAGCAACTGCACCGTTCGCAATCCGCCGTGAATATCCGTCCGCAATGTCGCGCTCGACATATTCGAAAAAGCACGTAATTATCAATCAGATCAGAGCGGCAAAAACAACGCGGTGGTTACCGTTTATTACATATAAAAACATCAAAATATCACAAACGTAAAAAATGGCTCGTCGCGGAAAAAAAGCGCGAGGACAAACTAATTTTATGACTTGTCGATTGGAGAAAAAATTTGCAAAAAATTTCGTACGTGTGTAATGTACGAGTCGAAAACTAGAACGATAATTCTTACAATTGTAATTTATGATTTGCAAAAGAAGTAATCAAATGTCGTATTATGGTGAAATTCGGAACGAGTTTTGAGCTCGCGAAATATTTCGAGTTGTAAATTTCGGAAACAAAAAAATGAACGCTCAAATAGGTAAAAATTATTGAAATTTTTAGAAATAGACACTTTAGTTTAAATGTAAACGAAAAATAGAAGAAGATGGACGATATGTAAACACTGGAAATAAACAAAAAATGTGGAGGTCGTTTTCTTCATCTTTGTTTACATTATTTGTTTATATACTTGATATTTTCATTTACTATTTCTCAGAACGAATAACCTTGTGCACCAAAACGATATTTTCAAAGACAACGTAAAAATAAATACATTAACAAAGAACAAAAAAAAATTATTAACTTTTGACGTTTGCACCTATCGCTTCACACCTATGAAAAATCATGTAAAATAACAAAAATAAAACACGGTAGTCGAAAAAATTTGAAATCGATACTTTCTGACTACAATTAAAGAAAGGCAGTGTTTTGTTGCAAAAGTTTGTCCAAATTCGAACTCGTATTCTATATACCTACATAACTTTTTATACAATAGAGAAAAAAAAATGGAAAAACTTGATAAATAGATTGTCCGGGAAGAAAGTGTTGTCCGTTGTTTATTAAACTCGTTTGTCCGGTAAACGCGTCAACTAAAATAAATTAATTGTCGGCCGATTAGCGGGACCGATTGCGAAATAAAATTCCAACTGCGGAATTGCTCACTCTCGCTCCCTCTCTCTCTTTCTAATTCTCTGCCTTTCTCCTTCCTCGTCGAATTGTGCATTTGCGAGATTGCAATTGAAATCAATCGACGGTCGAAATTGCTCATTTCGAATGGAAAGGTCAACCTTCGGCAATTGAAGCACGACAGATTTAGTTTACGACGGCGGTAATAGCCTTTCGAAGCGAAATCATCCGTAACGAGTATCGAAAGGAGCGAGCGACGTAACGTAATGCCGCGGACTTTCGATTCCTGCTTCGACAAGGTGTTCCCCGAACAACCTGCCGCCAATCAAACTTATGTCCTTGTTCGAGATAACTGTATCACGCGTTAACCCAGTTCAAAACAAAAACAAAAAAAATAAAATAAAATAAAATAGAAGAAAAATGGCAAAACGAGATGAATTATCGCGCTTTTGCATCACGGAAGTGTTTGTTGTGCCGCAACTTTTCGTACGAATCCTCGAGAAAAAAATGCACAAAAGTTGCCTGCGAGCAGTGCGTACGGTAATTCGCGATTCGCATTTCTATTTATATGGAAATGTATGGAGTATGCAACCGGAAATCCTTGCGGGAAAAAGTAATGGAGTAAATGCCAACGTAAATGATAATGATACATAGCCGGATAAAATCGTGATTGCATTTTTTTTCCAAATTTTAGACGAACGTGTTATATACTCTTATTGAACAGTTCCTTAATCGAAAAAAGAAACATTAAATATTGTACTTATTAAATTTTGTTTATTTAGATATGGTAAGATGTTTTAATAATTAATTATATTAATGATTAATTGTATTTTAAATATATATAGAACACGTTTACTCGAATTTTAAGTGAGGGTCAATATAAATTTTTCTTGGTATCATAGTTAATTAATCAAAAAAAAAGAAATAAAAAAAAAAAAAGAAAATTTATTGAACAGAGATTATCAATTTCCATTCCTTTTTTTTACTTTTTCTCTCCACCACTCATGCGCATTAGCGTATCGTCCAACACATGGCCAGCAATAAAAGCCATCTTCGCGCGAAAAACAATCGAACGGAATTATTTCCGCTTGCAGAACGCGTCGAAGCGACATCGAGCCGGGAAAATTGGCGCGTTCTTTGTTGGCCGTCCGAGGCGTGAAAAGTCTGTTTGCGACGTACCGCTTTTGACAGGCTACAATTTGTCTTCTTTTACGAGCCGTTTCGCGCTTTTAGAAAGTCCGCGAGAAAGATAACCGAAGTTGAGCGCGCGCTCGCAATTGACCCGTCACACGTCCCTCATCCACGAACATGTGCAAACCCCCGTCAGTAATATCTTTTCTTCTCGTTTCTGCTTTCAGGTGACTGCTAACGGCATTCGGAAAAACGACCGCGAAGATTTGAAGAACGGTGAGTGTTGCTCCGTTGATAATCCTTTATGCACTTTTGAAAATATATATCTTGAGACCAAATTATTAGTCTTGTACAAATGACATTTAACTGAAACAGTACTCGCATTAGAACAATATTGTAACATTGTTAACCAAAACATAGAATTTTCATAATGAAGAATTTTTTTCTTTTTGAGTAAAATCTATAATTTTTCAGGAGTTTAGAATTTGGGAACTTTTCAAAGTGCGAATGTCATCTTGTTCTCCAAACAGAATTATTTTGTAACCGAAGTTACTGAAATATTGTCAAAATTTGTGCAACAATTAGTTCAACATATATAGTACAATATCGTTTTCTTGGTATAATTTTAGAAATATCGTTTTGGTTAAAAATATATTTGTTCTAGAACAGAGCAAATGAAGATATTAAATAATGTATAAAGATGATTACTCTTTCTACTCTTTTTTTTTTTTTTATTTGCAATGTTTACAGTTTTTTTAAATCCAAAACTGATGTTTTGCCACGTGGCTATTTTCACGCATATTTTAAAAGCGTAGTATTTCATTCGTATTATTTTTTGTATATTATTATTTACAAACCATTTTTTTTTGTCTTTTGACTAAAGTCATGAAACCATCTGGCTGATGATTAACGTCGTCGATTTTCATTTAGATTCAGCCTCGGATGATTTATTGTTTTGTGTTTGCTCGATTGAATATCATAATGAATTTGGCGGAATTCAAACCTTTCGCATGAAAATACTTTCGTTCGGACGTTGCTAAAGTCGTAATTAAAGTCACTGTAATTCACAGCTGCAATGATAATGATATATTGACAATAATGCTATTGATACAAAGTCTACGTTTATCACGTCACTTTGGAAAATACAGTTTTCTTTCGCACTTGGAAATTAATTTTACTGGACTTTTAAAAACGTGCGAGAGAAAACGTTGGGAGTAAGTTATTTATAAAATTTCGAAAAGCTAATTTTCGTGGAGCAAAATAATTGGTATTTAATGTTTCCATGATGATTTATCCATACAACTTATTTTTCCATTAATTTTTCCACTTTTTTAATCTAAAATTTAAATTTAACATTAATCGAAGTTTGGATTTGTTAAAGAAAATGTTGCCAATTTTCATCATATTAAAGACGCGTGTAGTTTATTATTTTCACTGGAATTGGCGAACATTCACAGCGCAAAAATTATCTTCGAATCGTCTAATTGCCACGAAAATGACGGAACTTGCGCCAACCCATATTCGATGAAAAATAAACACGCGGAAACAATTGCAACTAGAAATGCGATTTTTCGTCCTTCATTATTGCAACGAAACACTTTTTCCCGAGCGCGATGTTTAATTTCATTGAATCGCGGCTGCCGGGTTTGAAAGTTGAAAAACACGACCCCCGCATTTTCTCACGATTGTCAGCGCTAGGATCTCGCTATAAAATCTCCCCCTTCGAGCGCCGTCCGCGAAACTATTCACAATTCATCGTTGCCATTACCGCGTTAATTTAAATAATCCCGTGAGAAATTGTGCATTTGCATGTGCCATAACACGTAATTATTAATTAATTAAACAATTAATTGATTAATTAAATTGCCGCGTACAAATCATATTGGAAGATTTCAGTCGGATAGTCGTAATTTGCGGTGAAATAATGGATAAGTAATTGGACTAGGCTTGATTACCTATTAAAGATTGAAACGAGACGTAGATTAAAATTCAGAGTGCAATAGGCGCAGTTATGGCTTTTAATTATGCATCAGCTTACGTAGCAGTTGTTAACTTAAAGGAAAAAAAAAACAACTCTAAAAATGTATTTGATTGTAGAACAAGATATTCTCAGACATTGGAAATAACAAAGTAACAATAAATTTCATGTCACTTTCCTCTTTTCGAAATATCGGTAACGGTAACGCGTTACTTTTGAGACCAATTAACGAATTACATTTTTTTAAAAAATGTTGCATGAAACATTACTGAAATGATTTATTTTCACAATAAATAAATTATACATTTAAAAAAAAAATTTTTTATTACACTGATAGAAAAAAGAAAGTAAAAATTACAATATTTCTAACAATTTGAGGACATAAGTCTTTTAACACGAAAACTACTATCAAAAAATAATGAAAACTGTAACTTATCTACATTATTCCATCATTTTAAGTTGAGATTACTTTTATTTTTGATAGTAATTTTTATGCCGAAAAACTTATGTCCTCGAACTGTTAGAAAGATTGTAATTTTTACATTCTTTTTTCTCTCAGAGTAAGATCAAATAGATATTTTCTTAGGTAAAACAGATTCATTTTCGATTGAAATCTATTTTCATTCAGAGAAAAGGAATCATTTTAAAGGCACATTTTTATCAATCCGTTTATGATAAAAATGATTAACTCATTGTTAACTGACTTTTTTTTGTTCAAACGAACTCTGTATTCAAATTTCAATTCGATTAACTACAATAAAATTTTGTTTTAATCAACGTGATTTTTAAGTGCCAAAAACTTGTCACTTTGATATGATATATTATCGGTGCAATAATCGAGAGTACAATGGACGTGAAGTCAATAAACGTTGACGTGAAGCAGACCACTCGTCCACTCGATTCTGTCAGCGACACGTGAATCTTGTAGCTTTTAATTATCCGCTTAATCGATGCAGCTTAATTACGTCTGATGGGCTTCCTCGTCGTTGCGACAAGGTTATTCTAATTCGATAGTTGCCGTGAAAGTCTACGATACGCCGGATCATTAATTAATGTTATTCATTTCAGTTACGTATTTTTACTTCCAATCTAATCAACTTCTAATAAAATAGGAAAAAATTGACTCATTAATTTCGTGCTTTTCGCGTAAAAGTATCTGCTATTATTATTCCTTCTTCATTGTTGTTTGGGTGCATATAGTGATGCAAATTCTTTGTTTGGAGAAGTACTCATATAATTTATTAATTCTATCATCAGTTATGACGTTTTCTTTTTTACTTGAGTTTTTGTTTATTTATGGTATCTTACTTCATTCGCAATAAAAAAAAATATCAGTTGATTTGAAATTTTAATGCTATTTTTGAAACTATTAACGTATAAATTATTGTTATGAATTAATTCAATATTCAAATCAACTTACTTGCGATACAATTACTTAACTTTGTAATCAAAATAAAATGTCATAAAAATAAAATATATTCATGTCATATTGAACATTTACGAGAAAATTGATTTGTTCGAATACATTCAATTTTGTATCTCAATATCATTTATTATCTTATTTAATAAAAACCATTTGGATATCGGTATTGCAGAAATCTTGCGCAATTTTTCAATGTCATCCTCTTTAGAACTCGTACGATTGTTAAATTTTTCACGTCTCCTTACACAAACAAAACGAAATGTCGATTGCCGGATAAAAAGGTTTCGTCCGTGCACCGCGCGTCGTCTCGTGTGTCTTGCGTGATATTTTTACGTAATCATATTACGCGTCTTATATCATTGAATTATGAAACTCAAATTGTATTGCTGACGCCGACGTTGAACCACAAATGTTATTTATTTTTTCTTCACGTTTACCTTTCGAATGAACGGTGACAATGTTTACGGCACGTTTTAATCGGATTAAACGATTATTATTTTCTTTGCTTTTTAACATATCTTTTTTTTTTTTCAATTTACACCACGATAAATCGAAGTCCGCAACAAAGGTCGTTAAACGGCGGCGTTATCTACAAATGTTCGTTAACTTTATTGCGGTTCGAAACATTTAAACCGGCGTTATTATCACGACGAAAAAATTTATCGTCGAGATTTCTCTCTCTTTGTTAAAAAGTAAATACCACAAATGTTATTTCTGATATTGCGCGCATTATTCGAGGACTTATCTACGGATGAAAAAAATTATCAATTTCAAGTGAACAGATTTCCAACGAGCAAATAAAATCATTCGCTGGGTGTAACGCAAAAATAATGATGCGGTAATAACAAGCTTTCAAGTGTACTCCAGAAACATACTTAGCGCATCCATAACACCTCGGCCCGAACATCATCGCGTGACGTTTGTCATCGTTGACGCGAAACCGAATTCCTCGGTGGCTCGTAAATTGTTCCGTTGGTAATAATTAATGAAATTCTTGGCAATTTTTACGTAAAAGAAAAAGTATCGTTGAGAAAGGAAGCGTCTACGGGGAGATTTGCATCTGTTTAACACTCAACTTATGTTATACAGTGTACATTCAGTCAATCAATAGTTTAGACAATCTTCAGTTTTGATATCTACGTAAAATTAGAATTAGAACTCAAATTTCTTTAATAAAATCTAAATTTTCTTTTTCAATTATTTCCTTATTATAAACCTAATTTTTTAAATTCAAATTAATTAATTAACAATTTGTCTTCTTTGTTTCACTTATCAACAAATCTCAACAGAAACTCGCACTTTTAACAATTAAAGATTACTGTCACTTTCACAAATATATTTCACGAATATTTTGTCGATAAACGTATAACGAGTGAAAATCGCTGTTCAAAGTCGTATTCGACGCTTGAACCGGCTGGAACTGAAACGAGGGAAAAAGTGTGGCCAATAAATAAAAGCACCGAGATTATTATTGACGTTACTCGAAAGGAAATCGTCGATTATTAATCGAAACAAACTTTCTTGGTTGCATTGACCGCGCGTTGTTGATAAACGCGCGTGCTTGTTTCCAAGATAAACAAAGATCTATGACTAATAGCGCCGCATTTTTCATCCGTTGTATATCGAAACCCGTTTGTTCCCGTGCGAGGAAAAGCAGGAGAAACGGGAGAAAAGATGGAATGAAACTCGTAAGAAACTTTGACATGATTGAATTTTTTGAAACAGGAACGATCGAGTAAAGTAAGTGAAATTGTCGTGCGACGTTGTGAAAATTGAACAATGCCGCGTCGCGTAGAAAATGGCCGAAAAAATTGTTGACAAGTGTTTAAGCGTTTGTACATGCGGGTATTTTTTGTCTTTCTTGGCTAATGTATTTACAGTATTAACTCTGTCTCGCTTCAAAACAAAACACCTTTTCAATAAGCATTGTAGAAAAATATGAATGAAATGTTTGATACTGTTCTATACAGCTATGTAATTATATAACAGTTATCGAATCTTCTAGTAAAAATATTTTTGAAATTCATTGCATAATACAATTAAGCTATCGTTGGAAACTTTTTGTGTTCGATTGTTCTTTCCTAATCTGTTTTGATTTTACATTTATACATTATTTTTGTAGCTTTCAAAGCAATGTTTGTTTAGACAAGTTTTACATTATAAATATATGAATAAAAAAACAGTTCATTCATTGATAATAAGAAAATATTTTGCTATAAATTAAGTTAGAAAATCAAATACCTCAAAATATTTATTTTTTAATTTATTTTTACTCAATTGAAGATTTGATGCATGTTCCCGTAGCTTAATTTTTCCTTATTTTATCCAAAGTAATAAAACTGATTTGGTCACTTCGACAAAATCTATCCACTTACTGATATTAAAGTAAAAGATTTATGTTTGCATTCCTCGATTTCCCGTCGCCTACTTGTTTCTCTAGTTTAAGAATTGACGTCATTAAAAGTTAAAGACAGGGTACCGAGAAATATTTCGTATGAGTCATTATTAAGCGAGATAAAAAAAATTTGGACACGTCAAACAAAAGTCTTTCCACTGAGTTAAACCACGTTCGAGGATCTAGAGTCGTTTGTTAGTTCTAACTTTTTTCTCTGCTTGGTTTTACGTACTTCGTTCGCTAGCAAACCAACTGGTCTCAGAATCACGTTTCAGTATGTACAATCATAATAATAATCTTACGATTAAATTTTTAAGATATAAAATCCTTTTTTTTTTTTTTAAGAAAATACTACATATTTTTCATTTTCAAGGTTACAATTTCGTTTGAGCTATTAAAATGCACCAAGAAATGTTTTTAATTAAATATGCTACCGGTAATTAAATGAGAATAAAAATAACAATGATAAATTTTTTGTTTTACTAAATAAGTTTAGGGAGTGACTATTGACAGTCGACCCGTGTAACCCGTATGACCCGTGTACCCGTAATCGGGTATCTTCGGCCCAAACGGGTCGACTTACCGTATGACCCGTGTGGGACACCCCCAAGCTGGTCGACATACCCGTGTGACCCGTGTGGGTCACCCCTGAGACGGGTCGACTTACCCGTGTGACC
>JABFOV010001552.1:0-24515 GCA_022817685.1 Aradophagus sp. ZL-2020
ACTCAGGAGCATACGCGAAGAGAAAAATGCTAACTCGACAACTTATTTGATATAGAAAGTAAAATATCAAATAAAAAAAGTAACATTAAAACAACAAGATTCAAAATTCTTCATTGCACGTGTTGATGATTTAGTGAATCGAACGTGATATGATTTCCGAAATGCTGAATACATTTTCTAGGGACTAACTCAACAAAAAAACAACTTTCGCAATGGCTGGAGTACGACATTGGCATAGCGAATGTCGGGGTGCGCGTAAAAGTGGTTGATTCCTTCGAGGGTAAGCAACCAGTACGCACTTAATTGTACCAAGCTGGCCTACAAAGTCGCCGAGATCGATGGAGCATTCAACGGCTGCAATTTCCGCTGGTACTGCGCGACTTGTAGTAAATTTAGCAACCGTCTTGTTGAGCCCCGATGGGCCCCGGAGGCAGACTGGCGCTCCACCCCACGTAGCAGCGCCGCGATGACTCGGCTTGTCCTGAAAGTGGACATTAAATTTTTCCGCATCAGCGACCGAATATGAGTGGCTAGAGCTCGCCGTGGGGTTCCATGTCGCCTATTACGGCATGTGGCACGCGAAGTCGACGCCGGCCCGAACCGGGTCAGACCCCTGAAGAGCGAGGTGCTGCGCGTGAAAGAAAAGAAACCAGGAGGCGAAGAAGCAGGAAGGAAGATGAGTTACATAAAAAGAAGGAAGTGGGACTCGAAATAACGTGGAAGTCGTTGGCGCGGAAGGTAACTATACAAAGAGAGTGATGCGTGCAAAAGTACTGCGGTCAAATTATTGTCACTTTCTAATGACTACCAAAATACGTTGGCCTATACGAAATCGGATTATTGCGGAGAAAATACCGCTTTTCGATTTACCCGAGTGTTTGCAATCTGGAGCACGACGAAGATTGCTTGCGATTAATTCTGAAATTAGCATATAAGTTTACAAAACACTAACAAAAAATGATATCTATTTATGACAGAAATACTGAAATACACATGGCCATTGAAGGGTTCAGTAAAGCATGAAGATTTCTTTTAAAGAGTAATTAACTTTCGAATAGGTTTTGTAGACCCTACCCAATAAGAATCGTAAGTCCGTAAGTATTATAGAAAATAAAAAAAAACGTAAGAAAATATTTTTCGTATTTTTTCTTTTCGCAAAGATATACATATTAATACTGAGTATTCACATGAAATACTTTTCTTTTTTGTGGGAAAACAGTAATAATTGCAACTCGTATTTAAAATTTTGTTATGTGTCAAAATTATCCATAAAACATTGATACGACGTACTTTTGCAATATAGTTGATAGAAATGTCTGTTGAATGAAAGTTGATTTCATTGAAAGAATTAAAAAAATATATTTCTAAATTTGCTATTCCTCTATTGCAAATGAATTGCTTATTTTCCATTTTAATTTAATGTTCTTAAAGAAAGTTTAGTCATCATGGTATGAAATCACACGATTGTACATGATATGTACAAGATGTATTATTGATTCCGAAATACTTAGAAATTACTTCCAGGTAAGTTATAATTGATTATACGGATGTACAAAGTCAGAAGAATATTATAATTTTTTGAAATAACTAGAATTACTTCGAACTTCAGAGTTGTAAAGGACACTTTTTCTATAAATACAGTCGTTATTTAAATGTGAACTTGACTGTCTAAAACCGTCACGCTACACTTCAGCATTCAGGATCTTTAAGTCAAAGTGTGCATATCCATGCTGAGAACAGTATGGGGCAAGGGTTGTGAGCAACTAACGGTACTTGTTAAATAGACTAGATATAAAAGCTGACTTTCAATTAACACCTTAATTAATTGTAAAATTTGACTTAATTTTAAACTTAATTTAAAATCTAAGTCCATTATTGTATATACAGTTACGGAAATCGCATTACAGTTTTAAAACGGAAAATTAATCGATAAGAAAGTCGATTTGATCAAAGATTGTAATTAAACTCATGGTGGAAGAAGAAGAAGAAGAGGAAAATGAAAAAGGTAAGAATGATAGAATAAATGAAGAATAACACTTTGACGAAAAATTAAATGGAATTCCAGGGAAGGGGGGGGGGTTCCAGGAATGGGATTCCGAATGAGTAAAAATGTACAAAAAATCTTTGAAGGTAAATCAAATAATTGAAACTGTCAAAGATTTATCGAAATGTTATGATGGTCATTTATGCATGTTGCAACATGTAACATGCAAAAATCTTTGTCATTTCTGTTGAAGATTGGAATCAAAATGATTTTACAGGCTCAAGCGATCGTGGAACGAATCGATAAAGTATGAAGGGGGGTTTAACACGGGTGCCCGAAGAATCTGCAACGTTGAAACAATGTCCGTTTGTAGCTAATGTCGCTTATGCCCTAGCGGAAAATAGGCAAGACGATTTGCTGGCAGTCGGTCGGCTAAACATTACATTCCCAATGGCCGTTGCAAGGTGATTCTGCGCTCAGCTATGCTTCAACGTCCGATATTATGAACATCGACGTGCAGTTCGATGTAACATTTCGAATACTTGCATAGTTACGTAGCATTATATTGCAAGATTAACGGTCGGATATAAAAACAAGATGTAAATGTTCGCGAAGGATAAAACTCGAGAAGACGGCGCTCTAAAACACGATGCTAAAGCGGTGTTATTGACATCGGAAACGGAAAAATTATCAATTCAAGGTGCATCGTTAAGATTGGTTTTCTTAATATTTATTCCCAAAGAACATTTTAATTGGATTAGGTAATATTCTTATTTGTATACAAACCTAAAATTATTTGAATCAAAACAACTTTTCTTAGTTTCAAATTTATCTCTATTTTCTTATTATTAAATAGTTTTTATCAGTCGAAAAAAAAGAGTTATTTATAACTGATAAATACTGATATTTGATTTAAATAAATATTTATTTGGTTATATTATCCTTTAAATGTAGTTGAAGATTATATCTGTCTCAAATTTGCAATATTGTTATGAGATATAATAATCAGTAATCCGGCTATCGTTAGTTTGTTTTCTTTCTCATTTTTTGCTTGTTTTTAATTACAATTTTAAAAGGAGTCACATTCGGCATACATATAAAATGGGCTTTTAGAATTCAACAAATATGTATAGGTACCAATAAAATATTTGCAAAACGTACGGCTAAATTTCAGACTAATAGACACATCGTAACAAATAATTTATATATAATATACATGCATTAATTGAACATGCATCTATTTTTTTGTAATTTTTTCTAACGGGGTACGCACGTTCTTGAACTGTAAATTACGCACATTACCGATTAAAATGTTTCTCTTGGCCTTAACAGAATGTTTTCTTAGTGATATGACATACCAGCAGGTTTTAAAATACAATTTTAAATGACCACAAAAAACTATTTAAGTTAAGTACAATAATGACTCTAATCTAAATTTACACTGATTAGAGTAAACTCAATTAAACAAAATTAAAATACGACTTGATAAATTAATCTACAGTCATTCTTTATTAAAATATAAAAAATATAGGTAATGTATTATTGGATTTTCAGTAATTGTTAAAATTTCTTGCTTAAAAAATAAATAAATAAAATAAAATATGTATCATTCACCATTTTAATAGCATTCTTTTTTATAGTGACCATCATCATTTTAATAGTTTCCTTTGCTAATTGATTCACTTTTATGTTACAAGAAACGGCAAAGCAAGACTCAAAGTATACTTTTCCGCTGTATCCATTTTTGAAAATGTAACTATCGATTCAATGTTTGAGGATCAAGTTGTTTGGGGATCAAGTTGGCATTTTTGGGGTAAGTGTTCAGAAAAATAATAAATGTATCAATATATTCTTGTATAAAAGAAAAAGCATTCTTTAATCTCAAAATATATATTTTACCGAAAAGTTAATGACTTATTTGACAAAATCGGTTGAATCAATTCTAATTTATCATTTTGGTATGATTGATTAGATTACACCGGTTTCTATCACTACATACAAGGTAACTAAAAATAAATAAGTGTAAGAGATTAAGTTAAATATTTTGAAGGTAAAAAATATTTTTGTCTTCTATTTACAAACGGCTTCAAACCAAAATAAAGTTCTTATTTAAAACAGACGTAACATACACATGAAAACAGTTAATTAGGTTGCTTAAATTTAAAGGTATCTAAATAATTAAAAAATTTGAATGCATCATTCTCGTCTATAAAATATAAGAAAAGCGTAGGCACTCAAGTAGCGTTGCTTAACCAGTAAAACAGCCCACGTATAAAGTTCCGTTTGAACATTTCAGATCAGCACCTTTAGATAAAACAATTAAAATTAATGCCACTTGAAGCACTAACAAACGAAATTTGGTTCTCATAGTAAGTTTCCTTTCTGTCGTAAAGCATAATAATGAGCGTTTATGATACAAAAAGTGGTAAGAGAAATATGTATTTGACTAATGTGACATTTTATTGTTTATTATGTATTCATTTAAAATTGCCGGAAATCACTTTCAAAATATTGTAACCCCGTCGCTAATTTTGGCATGTTTACATAATCGTGTCTGCTCGGTATAGGCATTTCATTTAATGTAAATTAATTTGCAAATTTTAAAGATTTTACATTGAACGTAAACTTTATATTCTTGCATAAAAGTAAAATATCGTTAAAATAATTAAGTACCGTTTAAATTTACAATTCAAAATTGAAAGTCTGGGAATATAATTTTTTATTAATTTTTCTTTAGATTCATTATAATAATTTAATTACTACATTTCGTATTTTTGTGTAAATTGGATTTTTCGTACTGAAAATTGTTGAATGTTTAAATTAATATTTTGCTATTTATCATTATTATTACTATTTTTATTTATTATTTTTAAATTTTTATCTAGTAATTTACTTATATTTATATGTTTATATTTTAATCTGTTTTAACAATTCCAGTAATAATAACAATAATGTAAAAATAAATTAATTAACCACTTGAAATGGTAACGAATGGAAGCCATTAAAGGACCGTCACATGTCAAAAAGTTGATTTTTTCGTTGCAGCATGGTATATACAAAGTACTCACAGTGGCTTTCCCCCACCCCGCAGCATTTCCCCTCGGCGCTGCTGTCTTTCGGCGGACGGCGGACCGGACCGACGATCTTCGAAGTCCCAACATTCGGAGCAAAGAGTTGTCAGTGTTGTGCGAGCGCGTTGCGGGTATCGGACTCTGTGTTCGCGAGTCATTTCGTCGAGAACAACGCCGCCAGTTATTATTTAACGAGCGTGCAATTATTGCCGGTCATTTTGATGATTTGTACGCCGTGGCCATCCCATCGTTCGGCCGAAAAACAAGATCAAAGGGGCGCTTTCGAAGCGATTCGCTCACCTCCGACTCGACGTCATGTGTTTGCCTTTTTAGGTGAGTACTTTTCTTGTTTATTTACCATCTTAAATGGAACACGATGTTTTTAAATAAAGGCGATTTCCATTTAATAAATGCAAATGCGACAAGTAATTTTATATTATTTATTAATTCAAGAATCACTGTCTAAATTGAGTATCTATTTTTTCTTATAAACTTAAAAGAAAAATTATTTTCTTTCTCTCTTTTTTTACGACAAAACAAGAGCAGTACGTGACAGAATGTCAAACAATACATAACCTTTTTTGGTTACGATGTATCAGCGTAATACTTTGATAATTTAAAAAAAATGTTTCTGCGACTTCTGAATTTTAATATTGGTTCGTAACTGATTACCTAAGCGTCGGCATTATTTTCTAGAGAAATAGTAAAAACTAGTTTGTTAAAACAAAAGCACAAATCTTATGATTTATGCCGCAGCAATTTCAAGGGCTCTTAGAAAAATGTATTTGTGTTGACACAAAAGACCGAAAGGTCGGAAGCTTTTATCGCAAAACTTTATCCTGTTTTGATGCGTGGCTACGTATTTAAAAAGAGAAAGCCGTACATGGTAATTTGTTAAGTACTTTGTAGCCAAAAATAATTATAAAGTGTAATGAATCATGCGGGAAAGATAAGGGGTTGAAAGAAAGCGGGCCTATCGGCACGATCCAGTGACTTCGAATTGTTGACATTTCTCGATCGGCATTGACGCTCTCTTAGTTATTTATTCTTCAATTCATTTGTCATATTTTTTTTTCCTTTTCTTGCGTTTCTTTGCACTTTGTTCTTCATTTCTCTTGCGATGCAAAAACGATTTATCGTCAACTGATAAAATATGCTTACTTGTTTTTAATATATAAATTAATATTAAATATAAAACATTAAATTATTCAAAAATATTGTTACTATAATTATTATTATCATCATTATCATTATTGTACATTCGTGATATCTTATATATTCTATAAATATACAACGTTATTAAATTATTTTAATTTCTTATTTGTCATAGTTTTAAGATATCAGGAATAAAAATATTATAAACGTAAATATTGGCATTGGAAAGTTCGCATAAAACGCAGCAATGTTTCTTGTTGACTTTAAATTCACGGAAGTTCGGTCGACATGGTCGCCAATATCGGCAAACTGTGAAATTGTTTTCGTCATTGTATAACGGATTTAATGGTCTAAATCCAGCATCGATATATCAAATCCCCACGGGTACCGTAATTATAATGCGTGCATTTGTGAAAAGGAGCAGCATGCTTGGCGAGATGTGCCCCGCATAACTGGACCTTTCATTTTATAATTCTTATCTCTGTTTTAAATCACGACTTCTCTATATTTATTGTCGACATTTAACGCATTTTTGATTCGGAGCCTCGTGAACTCGAACTCGAATAAATTGATGTCTTTTTATTAACCAGACTTTGAAAAATTGGGTTCAAGATTACATTGTTTTATGAAATATGACAAGTCGTTTACTTTCATGAATCTTGTTATTTATATTGAGGATTTTAATCAGCTTATATTGTAAAATTCAATTATTTATATTACAATTATTGTTAAAACATTTAAAAAGTATTAAAAGTCAATTAGGTATTTATTTGAGGGAATAACAAAAATGTTCTGTTTTTTATAAATTTTATTTATGCCTTCCGTATCTTTGATTGAACATTATGAAATAAGTATTTTTAAACGTTTATATATTAGATAAAGTTTAAACGGATTGATTTATATTACGCGTTTATGTAATATAATTTGTTTGTTTTTGGATAATATTAATTTTAACGCAAAATACATTGGATTTCTGTTTTCAATTAAATAATATAGACGGATAAGAATTATAACTTTATTTGTTGAGGATTTTCGATTCAAGTGCTTGTACTTAATCAGTTCAACTCAGTTAAGATCTGAGGTATAAAATATTCCTAGAATTTATCTTCTACTTTTATCTCGTATTTCGTCGACATATTTTAGTGGATAAGCTGTACTCAAAATGTCTTTTATAATTTGCGTTCTGTTTAAAACATATAAAAAATACTGTTCCCGTATAAACATACAAAACAAGTAACTTATGAATTTAATTTATTATGTTTATAAGATTAAGTTAATGTGAATTGTAACTTCATTCTCAGACAAAATTAATAATTCAAATTTGTTTTATGTGTTTGTTTATGGATTAAGAAAACAGACTTAAAAATTTTTGTTAAATAACATTTAACAATATTTACTAAAATTTCTAGTGATCGTGACATATTACGAATAACTTTGAAAGAATTCTTGTACAAATATTTCACTACGAAAAGCCTTTAAGTGTTCAAATTAAGAAAATAAAAACTAAACAGGAAAGGTGACTAAAATATATAATTGATAGATAAACAGAAGTTATATTCATCAAGACTGCAATCAGTGTTTTAACTGTCAATAAGACCGCGTGTATTGCTTTCATTAAATGGTACGAATGTTTATAAGCACGTGCTAATAGGTTGATGCACGTGGGGCGTGCGTTGGAATAACAATAGGTTGCGTCGTCGTTAAATTACAAAGCCGTAAATAGACCACTGGATTCTTTGCTCCAATTTGCATGTCTTGCGTTACTTAAATTATGCCATCTTTGATTTAATCCTGAGGTATAATGTACCACATTAAGTTACTACATGCGTTTCGAAAACCGTGAAATTACTCGGAAGAAAATACTTTGATTGTAAAAGATCCTGCATCTTGATACTTAAAAGGATTAATAAGAATTGTTCATTATAAAATAAAGTTTAATTGAAAATAATTTTTCTGATTACTGATGTACAGGAAGTTTGCAATATTATTTTGTAACGATTTCATAGCGGAATTAAGTTTGTTCAACAAAATTAAAATCATAATCATGGATCATATTTCATATAAATTAAAAATAAAATATTATATTTTTTATTCGTTTTTCTTTTTTTTCAATAAAAAATTCACGTTTTTAATCTTGATTTAAAAAAAAAACTGAAAAGTTTAAACTTTAAACATTGTATATACAAACATTATAAAGCATAAAATCGTTATAACTTGCTAAATATTTTTATGTTATTTTTAATATGTTAAAAATAACATTGGAACCGTAAAATTAATATATATTTTTTCTGAAGGCGGATGAAAAAGAACATTAATAACTGATAAAAAGAAAAAGAAAAGAAAAATGAAACACAATTTAATATTATTCATCTTATTTGTCCTTTCAACATCACTTGCTTCAACTTTAGCGCAAGACAGACCACGAGAAGTAATAAAAAAGGTTCATTATGTATATGCAGATGAAAGTAATGAAATTGATTGATGACGTTAGATCTATCGGGGATTATATCAGTCGAATCTTTAATTACGTAAGCGACTTGATGCAGTTGTCATTTTTTCTTTTTCATTGTGAACATGAAACAACCAAGTTTGGAATGAAACCTAAGGAATTAAACGTACCCCTTTAGGATAGGTCGGAAAAATTTTGGTTTCTTTAAATGAAAAGAACAATTTCTGAATGCAGTATTGAGAAAGTTTTGAAGAGGTTTTATAATTTGACGTAGCCCATAAGATGGTTTTTATCGCTCTGTTTCATTTCCTTTTTTTTTCCCTTTAACCGAATTGATCGTTATTTTCTTGGATGAGGCCAATGGCAAATGAGGCCAGCGAACTTTTAAACGAATACATTCATTTACTGTTGCATACGAATACTTCATATGTTAATAAACATTTAAAATTGTCGCATGTTAAACGTCCAAATATCTGTGTCAAACTCTGTCATTAAAATCGCTGATTCGTGATTGATGCCACATGTTTCTGACAGAAATTGATTTAAAAGAATCTTTTGCATGAATTGATTTTATCAATGAAGAAAAAAAATTCAATTCAAAAAGAAATAATAACAGTTGCTATTTATACAGCAAGTTTGTAATAACGTCATAAATTTTAAAACAGTTTAAGATCAATTCAAATCAAAACATTAAATTATTATATTATTAAATAAATAGCGTAAAAACTTGGAAAACAAAAATTTTAATTTCAACGAAAATAATCTCACTTGCACACAGCACTGACGAGGATTTAGAGTCAGTTTAATAATGATAATTTGTGAAAAGAAAACTTTAAAAGTAAGTTGTTTTCAAAACAATAATTTAACCTCACGGAAAAGTGACTCAAACAATTAGTTAAAGATTAAAGAGTAATCTTTTATTTATTAAAACGGCAACAAGCCATACAAAGTATTTACAATTTTTCTAGAACAACGCGTTAGCTAGTCGATTTCTCTGCTCCTTTGAAAAGTCCGCAGCAACGGAGCGCTTTTCTTTCGCATGAAGCGAGCGGTTTGTTTTTTGTTTTTCTTCGGCTCGTGAAAACAAACGCTCGTCGTTCGAATTTACTTGATCTTTCAAACCTTTCTTTTCTTTACTTTTTTGTATTATCAACGTGATAACATTTTTCGAACGTTCGAGTATAGTTTTTGCGGGTATTTTGTCTAAGCAAGATAATTCGAATGCCGCATTCCTTGACGTTCTCAGATATAAAGTATATTGCTGAGTAAACTCGGCGAAAGACTTGCGAAAACCAAAGAGATGCCGAACTGCGTATGCGTAATTACTTACGTAAATGTTAATGCTTTTTCAAACTGTCTTTGTAATTTATTTTTGTGTTGCAATCATTAGTTTCTTTTTACCAAAAAACTCTTTCATTTATCAAGCGGGATTGAGAAAAATTTTATTTTAAAATGCATAAAAATGCGTAGTTGTTTATTAATATTTTTACTGAATTCATTGAGAAAAAATAATGTTCAAATTATTTTAATTGAAAAAAAAACTCGCGAGTCAAAGATAACGCAAATGTCGTAATAATCAACCAAAATCATGTAATATATTTTTTTGTTATTTTACTGATGAAATTAGAAAGGCTTTTGTTTTCTTGTGACATAAATATGAAACGCACGAATCAATGACAATAAACAGATGACACAATTTGAATGAAAAAGCCATTATAACGTTTCTCGAGAATTGAGATTTTCGAAATGATCGATTATGTAAATTTCCTTAATTAAGTGACTTATAGTCTTCTTTGACAAATCCTTTAAGATATGATTTATTGATTGATACAATTCTCGATGAATTTTCTGGTTGTAAACAGTTATTCTTTCAATTTAACGTGTAGCAAAGATACACCTGTTAGTGTATTACTTCACAACGTCTTGTTGAATATAAATATTTCATTTAAAAGTTTCCCTTTCACAACTTTCTTTCCAAATATCTTCCCTAATTAAACAAATGCATTTGTAACGTAATTTTCCTCGAAAATAAACTCATAAAAAATACATCTTGAGTCATAAAATAAATCAAGACGAAGATCTCTGAAAAAGTTTTATCATTGCATTCACTTATTTGTATTATTTTCAACGTGGGAGAAGTAAGATATTTTTTATACGTAAAAACCCCAGAAATTAAAACAAAGACGCAGTGATGTGTTTTATGTGTGAAAGTTTTACTCCTAGTTGAAACTGCATCGACCTGCTGGACATCTGTTTCCAGAATTTGATATTTTGACGGGCGAAAACAGAACTCCACTTTTTCTACAATTTATGTCTTTGTTGCCTCAGATTCATGGTGACACGGATTTGTTTTTCGGGTTTTCCTTCATAATCGTTTCGAGTGGCTCATTGAATTCAATACTTTTATGGCTCCTGTCTTGGGCAAGATAGTATTTCAGGTATAATATAATGTAACCTGTATTGTATAATTTCAGTTGTTATAATAAAATTTTTTCTTATTTCACTTTATTGTTATACTAAAAAGATAATTACAGCTATTACGAAATTCTAATACGTAATACTAAAAATTTTGTTGTTTAAAGGTGGAGTTTTTTCTTTCTTTTTTACAAGATGGAAATTTTTTTTTTACAAATTATTATTTCCGTTGTTTCCGGACACGTTTACAATCGCGTCGATGGGTGACATCACTCGCGGTAGTAGCCGATTCGTATTTGGTGCTCGCTAAAAAGCCTTCGAAAAAAATGTGGCGTTGGGAGGGGGGAGGGGCAAACGAGACAGAAAGAGGTGGCTTGCCGTCGCTGGCAATCGGCCAACGAACTCGCTCGTTCGCCTGCTTCGAGAGATTCCTTTATTTTCCTCCGCGCGCTTTCTTTCCAGCTCTTTTTCCACGCTTCTCCTATGAGTGTCCGTTCTCCCTGTTTCACCCTTCTCCCCCTCCTTTCCCCATACAAACGCATCCCCCGCAACAAAAATAATAAACCAACCGAGACTAAGAAAAGGGCATTATTTGATCAAAATAGATGTCTTTATTCTTCAGTTTCTGAGTCGGCTGAATAATCAGTTGGCTGATAAATGATGAACTCATGAAATTGTCGATTTAGATCGATTTTATGAGGAAAAATTCGATAGGGATTCATTGAGTTTTAACGTTTTAGAAAACGTATATCAATATTTTTATAATTTATTTAACTATAATTCTATAGCTATAATAAAAAAACAAACTAGAAAAGAACGTAAATTTTCTTCTTTAAGAAAGTGAATAAAGAAGTTAGTATTGCAAGTTGACAAAAAATTTAATACTGAAGTTAAAAAAATTAAATAATTGAGTGACTGACAAATAATTGCTGCATGCAACAATAATTGACTAAAGTATTAAAACTGCATTATGTTGATTGAAAGTTGTGAAACTATTAGCAATCGGTTGTATTATGTAAGAAGTATAATAATTCAAATGGGGAGTTTCATCTATGTAATTTTATCGGATTGTTTTTTCAAGATTAATTAATAAAGCTGATTACTAGATAATGCTTTTTATCCATTGTGTTAAGTTCATATAATTAAAATGTTAATGTTTTAAAAATACATCTTTCTTTCAATTACTAAATTATTCAATGGTAATCGTTTATTTCTATACATATTTTTTTCAAGAGCGAACCATAAAAAGCAAATATTTGAAAAAGGCTCGCTTTTATTCGGAGCTATGCTTATCCTTCGTATTATTTCTATATTTAAAATCGTATTTGATTGAATGGATATGTAAAGAGACTTGTAGGGAAGATAATGCAAGAAGGGATATCCATCGCCGAGTTGGCTTTAGAATTTCGATACAATCACTTTTTGCCGTTGAACTTGAAAACTTGAACCCGTACTTTGTCTTTTTAGAAGCGTGGGAGAGCTTGGGGATTGCGTGTGAGCAAATCTGCACTGAACCCCGAAGGACAATCAACATCTGTGCTTTGGAAACCCAATAGCTGCCCTTATGAAGACGGTACTCTTATAGGTAAGTCCAAGTACGCATCGCACATGCTCCTACGTATATCTATGACTTCTTTGATTCGACTTGTTGTTGATAACTAATAATTTGATGTTCTTTAAGTTAAATGCAGTTATCTTTTCTTTTTAATTATTTCGGTTATAGTAAAATAACAATTGTACAACATGTAATACAGTAATTTTCGCTTGATCGAAAAGAAAGTTCGATTATATGGACGTTAAGATAGTCTGTGTGGAGTGAAAGACTTTCCTTTAGCTAATAATGAAGCTTTTTGTAAATAATCGGTTGCACTAACAAAATTATTTCATGGAACTGTAGTAATGTATTTGGATTATAAAAATTACACTACTTTTTATTGCAATGGTTACACAACAACTACATCGTCATAAGTTAATATATGTGTAAATGTGTAATTAACTCAAAACGATATTTACAAAACAATCATCTTCTAAATCTTGAAATAAGCTTTCATTATTTACTTTTATAAAAAAAAAAAAAAAAAAAAAAATCGTTTGGAAAAGGAAATTTGGCACGTAACTGTTTCGTTGACATAAAATACTTTTAAATGTGAGTTTTCGCTCGACCGTCGAAAGTGAAAACACAATTGAAATGCCGTTTCTTCATCGACCGTAGAAGAGATTTCCTGGCTTTTTTGAGAATTCAACTATCCCACGCTACTCTCAAGTCCGGTCAACAATTAAATCGTAAGTCGATGAGGTAAACTTTTCCTCGTTCTGCCAAGATTTCCAGAGCAAGGAAGCACTCCATTTGAATCTTAACATACTAAAACGTTTTCTTTCGCAGCACCGGTTCAAGCCATTTTCGACCGACTCTGTTTATCTTAATACACGATCGGATGCGCGTGAAACAGACTGTATTAATAACATACGATTAGACTAGTTTGTCTTAATTAAAACTTCTAATTAAGATTAACAATAATTTTTACCATTAGTTCACGATTTAGTAATAGTAGCCGGAAAACTTTCAAAATTATAAAAATGTAGAATGAACTACCGAAAAAAGTGAGGAATATTGAATAATTTTATTGAATAGATGAATGTGAACATTCATTTATTAATGAATTAGTTCATATTGATTAAAAGTAGGAAGGCGGTAAATGGTTTTTTTCTAATAAAATGTTTGTATAAGTTTCAAAACTGTTTGCGCTTTAATAAATAAGGCCACTGCCAAAAAGGCCATATCAGCTTAAGAGATCATAAATAAAGCTGTTCTCTTTAAGTTTAAATTCCGCTTTAGTTCGGAAGACTCCGATTCAGGTATGCAATAATTTGAATAATTTTCCTAAAAAAAAATTTTTCTCATCCTAGTCCACAACTTAATAACTATCAATTTACTTTCGACATGATTATAGACGAATCCCAATTAGCAACGAGCGTAGCGCGTAATGAAATATAGACGACATGATGTGCAATTCATTTTAAACACAGTGGTTTGCGCCGCAGTGACCTTATTTTATAACAATAAATACAGTGCTTTAACGTGCAAAGTCTCGCTTTTATTGCGGCGCAAGAGCGCACGGAGTAACTGTAATGCACCTCGCGTCACCTATGATCTCAAACCGTTACACAGCAACGTAGACATAATTCGTATCTCGGCTATATCTCCTTTTTTCTTCTTTTCTTCTTCTTTCTTAATCCACACATTATAACACTCGTGTCTCGGATCGTTTCTCAATGGAACATTTCTATTTGGACTTGATGATGGGGCTGAGCGGTCATCGGGACTTGAATGTGAAATATAATTTTAGTTTCAACTGACAGAAGAATCGTACGACTAGGAAAATTGTTTATGCAAAGTCATAAGCTATAATTAGTTCTTTGAACTTTAAGATCCAACTGACGATGCATTCGCTTTCTTCATTTAAATTGGATAAGTTAGGTAATTAGAGAATTGCACGTCCAATCGTTTTCATTCAAACTCAAGATGTCACAAAGAAAGTCAAAAATAAACACCGGAAACGGTGACGTTTAGTGTGAGTAAATCTGAATGAGTGACTTGGGGTTGAGCATCTTTTTTTAACCTCGCTGAAATGATGAATTTGGCGAAGAAAAAACTGTTTGGAAAAATAGCAGTTTAGAGGCGCAGATATTCTTTACCTGTTGAAGTGATTAAGTAATGGAAAGGTTAACGATTTCAATATGCTATAATTTAATTTTTATACAAATAGGTTTTATCGGGATGAATAAATAATTCATTTATAAAAATTGAATAAATAGATCTGTGATTTCCGTATAAAATGTTTCAATAACTTTTTACATTTGTTAAAATGAAAAGGAAATGTTACTCCTTATTGACTAATACAAAAAGTTGTCAGATTAGCAAATATTCTCGTTGAAACGATGATTATTTTTCTTAGTGAAAGTATGTGCAGGAAGTTTGCGACATAAATAATTTTACGGATTCGAACTTAGACAAATTTTATGTCAAAATAAATGTTGAATAAAACCGACAGCGTTGAAGTTTTACGACTAACGTTATTTGCTATAAAAATCTCTGTTTAAGAAATCACATTCATTAAGTTTTCTCGGAGCATGAATTCGTGGTTCATCAATATTGGAAGCTTCGCACTCATATAAAATATCAGTTTCCTTAATTCATTGTAGACGCATCGTGTTAATTGACTTTCTCTCAATGTCAGTGCTTCAATGTCTTTTAATAAATACAAACCAATAATTCAGTATCATTATTTCAATACACGGTCGATACTTGTAGGAATCACTTTTCCTAACGTAAAAGACCACGTTTCCGTCTGTTGCATCCTGCAACGCACTCGTTTCCTAACTTTTTTTTTACTCAACTTTTTCAGAACCGTGCAAACGTTTTCTGTGTAACGGAAAAGCTCATACGAATGCGATATCAGATAAGCAGATGTTAATGAAACCAGTCGCGGTCACGCAATTCAGCCGACGTCGATGCAGAAAGCGTAGAAAGGCACACGAAATTCCGACTAGTTCCTGACGTTGAAGAATGTTATGAGCCGGCCAGAGTAGTGAATCGATGGATCCGCGGGCGCGCTTTCCACCGCGGACAATCGGCACGGGCGATCGTCAAACTGAATCATCGAAATTACACGCTCGGAGCGGCGCGCTGCGTGTCGTGTTGTACGCTGTCTATCGACGACGCGCTATCATTTATTGCTCGTGAAATTGATTGTACAAGAGAGCGATATTTGTTTCCGGCGAGCGCCAGAATGATAGTTTTATGCCCCGATAGTCATGCAAATCGCCGCTTATCGCCCTTTTCGAACTTTGTCGCAGATTTATTTAGCCTCGCATGTCGATGACGAATACCTCTGAGATAAATCTTTTTTCCATGAAGTGCCGTTTTTTTTTTACTATTTTTCGAATACAGAGAAATACGAATGCAAATTTTTGGTTTAAAATGTCAGAGTACAGTTCGATGTACTTGGTCTTTGTTTTGCGTGGTTTTTAAATTAAAACTATACACAGAATTATGATAATAAAAGAGCTGTAAGAAAAATAAGTTTTGTAGTAACAATATCTGTGTGTCACATCGAGATATCTAGATTCATCAAGACTCGAAGATTTCATATTTTTGTATAAAAGTAATGTTTCAATTTCTTTCTTTTGTTAATTTACAAACGTATAACCCAAGGAAAAGTCGAGCTCAAATTTAATAATCGATTTCTTCATTTGCAAATTTCGACGGCTTGTTAAACGTGTCTGCATTATTCAATGATGTAAATTTAATTAATGAAAAACGCGAATAATAGAAAGTTGCTACGAGAATGATTAAAATGAAATATTGAGTGCGATGGACTATCTTTGCTGATTTACGGAATAAATTGTAAATTAGAACCAACACATTTTTACATTTCGATTTATTAATTGTTTCTTTTACAATATTTAATAGATGTTATAAATACGGCTGCAACTTGATATTTAGATATTCCATCGTCGACTAAACAAAATGAATGAATGAATGAATCTTATGAATAAATTATGAATCGAATTGAAATCATTGTTGGCCGATTCGAAAGCAACAAATTCATTATGGTTTCATTTCTTCTTGACTTTCTTACGGAATTAATTGCAACAACTTTGCAACGATTATGACAGACGTACAATAGATCTGTAATAAGCCGCCGTTAGGTGGGCAGACAGTGACTTAGTATGGAGTGTTACTCTGCCCGAGACGCAACAGTAGGTAGAGAAATGAATGCATAAGATATTTCGTATATTTCAACGCCATCGTGAAGTGTCTGGATTTAAATATAATTTAGAATTTCGTATTAAACAAACATTTGTCAATTTAATATATGTACACTATAAAATTAAACTTAAAATTGTCAATGTATCTAATGAGATCATTTATTTTAATTGTAAAACAACTCCACTAATATTTCAAGTATATTTTACAGTATATATTTTTTATTCTTATAGCATCTAAAAAATTATTTTTACAATTTTAATCGAATTTCATTAAAAAAATTATAACGAAAGCAGGTGTGTAACATTAAATTTTGTTTAAATGGATTATTAGAACATTACGTATACAATGTGAGTCACTGTATAAATTCAAATTAATGTTATATTTATAATGATATTTTATGCAGAAATAGAATACCTGCTCTTATCCAGTTATAATGAATAGTTGAAAATCTAATCTAAAGTTACTACTTTGTATAATAAACAATTTTCGAATTAAAATGCAAATTAAAGGAAAAGTTACAATCCAACAAAATTCAGAGAATTATTTTAATTATAACACATAATTTATTTTGCGGTAACCATAATAACTTCATAGTTTGAAAGACCAGAGTATTTTATATTCCTGTAAAGTTTTTTATTTCAAGTTAAAAAGCAATTAACGCATATTTCTCGTACAACCTTTCCCCGGCGGGGCGAATCGCCGTAAAATGAGAAAACAAACACCGCGCCGGCGTGAAATGAAGGCGATTTCGTAATTTCTTCCTACCCGCCGTCATTGACCAATTACCGAGACGAGTTATATAAATTTAAATCAGACTAACTGACTGTAATGGCGACGCATTTTGGAGCAAAGACGTGTCGCTCATCGAGCTTTAGTTCGGGTAAACATCAATTGGGCAATCGCCATCGAGAAATCACCGTGATGAAATTTCATTTTCTGTGTTTGAACACTGAGACTTTTCTCATCTTTCGAATCATACAAATTTAAAATAAACTTAAATTAAGAAAAACTAGAAGTAATTATATGAAAAACGTATTTTATATCTTAACAGATATCGAATATGATTTCATCAATTTACATTTTCCAAAAAAGAAGAAAGAAATTTTTTTAAAGTATTTTATTTGATTTTCTTGCCTCTCTTGTCTCTAAATTACTACAGGACTTGATGTATCGACAAACTTTAATAACATTCACCGCAACTTCTTCTTGGTTAATCTGTTTCAAAAAACGACAATATCAACGTCAAAGCAAAAGTTGAAACGCTAAGTAAAGTATCGGCTTTGAAATTCGTGATTTCCCAGTTGACCGTGGGATGGGGGAAATGGTAAGAGAAGGCGAAAAGAATGCAAGGTGCAATAATCGCCGCGCATGATAATAAATGACGGCGGCGATTCCGCGAAATTTTGATTGTAGGAATTCTGAAATCGACGAGCTTCAAGTCGATAAGCGATAATCTCGATGAAGGAGGTCGAGCGTGTCGGGGAGCGAAGGCCGCTCGCCAGGGACTCGTTTTCTCCTCCTGCAGCGTCCCGCTCGAGAGCGAGATGCACCGGACTTTCTGCGCGGCGCGAGAGAACTGTAAAATTAAATCCGCAAAAAAAAGGACGGTGACGTCACGCGCGCTCGTAGCCAAGCTCAATAGAAATAGGTACCTGCGGACTCGCAGCCGCCTATTCCGACGGCATTTACTCGGGGCGTTCTCGCGACTAGCCGATTCCATCGGTTTTCGCCTTTTCGCAATCTTCGTCGATGAATTATTGCCATTTTTCTTTATCTTTATCGTTTTTCCTTTTTTCTTCTCTCGTATGTCGTGTTGATAGGATGATTGTACATTGTGGAACTGCGATGTGTAATTTGAAATACAAGAAGGTATTTTTAAGGTGTTATTAATGTGTGCGGCATAGTAGAACCCGTGTAACTTCCTACTGTGTAAGTTACGATCTTATTGCGTTTTGTACTGAATTATTAATGTTTGATTCAGTGCTTTGGATTTTTGACTTAGTAAGTGCAAAATGTTAAAAATATCTTGTGGATTTCATGTTACAATGTAAACAAATTCACGTTCAATTTTTTGTAGATAAACTTCCAGTAAATTAAAATGAATTTTCTAAATAAATAAACTTGCATTAAACTGAAGTTAAATGTTTATTAAAGCAGTTACAATGAATTACAGTAATTGGTATTAAAATATTCTAGGATCCTGTATAAACCCATGTAATGTTTATAGAACTTTTTTTTTAAGAATTACAGGTATCTTATTGTTTAAGCGTCAAATTTTGAAATCGCTCAATAAGAAAGGTTATTTTTACTTAATTTCTTCAGTTTGTAAGTTGAAATTGTGAAGATACCATTATTTATGCAAATAATTTACATACCCATTTCAAATGTACATTGTTAACACATGAATCAGATGTACCATGACATTTTATATCATGTTCTAATTTTTTAATTTAAATTTAAAATTCAGAATTGTTTGCCGAAATGGGAAACTACTTAACACTCAACTTATTGATTAAATTGTATTTTTCATCTTATCTAGTTTCGAGTGTATAGTACATAAGTGATTTTAATGCAGATTTAATGTACAATCTTAAATATAAACTTTCTTCTGTATGAAATAGCATTGATAAAATGTATTGATACAAAACATTGAAAAATATACTGATAAAATAAAGTGAAATTGCACAATTACGTCCACCGTAAAAATAAAGTTTGATTTCTACACATAGCAAATGAAAATTATGCTACACATACAAGCTTATAGCTTTTTTCACGAATCCAGGTTAAAAACAATTTGTAAACTACTCAAGTCGATCAAGTCTGACCAGACTCATTATCGTGTCCGACATTCGACGTTTGAAAATAACTTCAAACCGAACCGAAAGATAAGAGAAATTTGCATTTGAACAAAATTGCCACAAATAAGTTAAAACAAAACAAAAGCGTTACTTTGAAAAGTGATAGTTTGTTTTCGAAACGAAATAAAAAAAATGTAACGCAATAAAGGTCGACGTGTGAAAATTGTTATTGAGTTGCGAGCGATGAGCGTGAACGGAGGTAATGAGTTGTGGAGACAGCTACGTAAAAAGCACGATGTAGAGGAAAAATTGGCTGATAACCGTAACAATCTTGGTTATTTATAAAGGATGTTGATATTTATGCGATGTTTTCACCGTCTGATGGTCATTGACGCGAACCTACTACTTGACTTTTTTTCCAACGAAAATCATTTTCCTTTCCTAATAAACCGTGATGAAACTTACTGATTTTTAATGACATCAATTTAATTATACTCGTTTTCTTTCACACAGTCATATATAAATTTAATGGTAATGTTCTGTTTTTCTAGAGTCGAAATATGTGGCCTTTTAGACGTCGATTATCGGTTTCTAGTCCAGAACTAGTATCTGCGATACCAATTCATGATGAAGTTATTGTCACGGATGATGCGATCGAGTGGCCAGCGTCGCAGCCAGAAAGTAGCCGGGAAAAAGTCGACAACTGGACATTAAGTTCACAGCCGTCAACGTCAACGTCAACATCTGCTCGTAAAAGTAATTTACTCAATGATTTACAATTGCAAGAAATCTGTTTAATTAAAATAGAAAATTAGAGATAGCTATTACCGTATATAGTAATTAATTGACCATATATACAGATTAACAAAAAGTCTGTACGTATGATTTACTTTCCGTCTATAATGGCTGATAAGAAAAGTGTATAAAGTACATTTGATCATCCCAGTCTTCAGTTTGTCTCAATTTAATTGCAACTCTAAGTTAATGAATGAGTGAATGATTGCATTAATAAATAATCTATGTTTTAATTACATTTTGTTTTATATAATTTTTTATTCAATTGATGGCATAAGTAATAATATTTTATTACAAATGTAAAAAAGTTTTTATAAATTAATGAAAAAGAAGTTCCACACATAAAATACAGACTTAGAAAAAATAGTTGCGTGAATTTTGTTTATAAATTGTAAAAAAGTATCAAACATCACACGATATAATAAGATAAGGTAGAGTAGTTGATAAAACTCAATGCTGATATTTTGTATAACAATTTGAATTTTCAATTTTATACAAAATATTAGAATATTTTTGAAAAAATGTTTTCAAATTCGAACTCGTATTTTATATTAATACCGAACTTCTTACTTCTATAAATTAATTGCTAATAACTAAGGTTTTTAAAATATTACATTTTCAAAATGGTTTTCTTTTATAAGGCATTTCAACGTGGGGTCGCAAAGTCGGTAAAAAATGGGATGAAATCAAAAGGTCGGATAGCACTGAGTTACT
This sequence comes from Aradophagus sp. ZL-2020, assembly GCA_022817685.1. Classification (NCBI taxonomy): domain Eukaryota; kingdom Metazoa; phylum Arthropoda; class Insecta; order Hymenoptera; family Scelionidae; genus Aradophagus; species Aradophagus sp. ZL-2020. The sequence continues at coordinate 21,155 of JABFOV010001552.1, forward strand.
GTCGGTCTCTGGCAGAAGGCGCCACTGGAGTCCGAACAGAAAGAACATCCAAGACGTAGATGATCCACAGCAGGTAAACTTTACTTTTCTTTGGAATCGAAATCACTAAGTGTAAAATAATATACAATCGAATAATGAAAAATGTATACAATTGTATAAGAATGTAGTAATATGTAAATAAAAAAATTGTTAATTTTTTTTAAAAAATATTTTTTAATCGAGTTAAAAAATATTTCAATTTTTTTCACTAAAATTTTACTTGTAATTTTATAAAATTGTAAGAAATTTTATGTTTATCAGTATTCAAAATTTTACTCAAGTAATAGGTAATCAATAATTTTTTTTACTTTCAGAATATGACCATTTTTTTAAAACCAAAACGAATTTTGAGAGCAAAATCACTGCGACACCTGTTTCGACATGGCGAAAAGTCACACAACAATGCAGTGGCTGAAGATCCTAGAAGTGCGACAATTCAAGAGGAAGAATCTTATGTGGATTACAAAATTGATAAATCTTTCAGCGAAGGAATAATAAGAGTACCTCGACTTTTTAAAAACGAGATACATCAAAAAACACTGAACAATAAAAAGCGATTGTTCAGTTACAGCGTACAGGATATCGACAAACGGGATGATTTGAGTTATTTTCTCAATAATACAGACACAATTAAGCCAAAAGTCGACACAGATGTTGCTAAACCTACGTTACGAAAAAAACACGAAAAGTTTGAAAACGTTATAGATTTATCAAAAGACAATTTTAATGTCCCTACCGATAGTAAAGACAGGTGAAGATCAATTCATATTCTATGCACTTTTTTATTCTTCATATATAATCTTGTATGTAATAAGCGCTTTGAAATTCGTATACCACTAGCTAACTTGGACTGTTAACTTAAGAAATCAAAAATTATATGATTAATGTGTTTAACTGATAAAATTTTTTGATTCACTTATTTATTATTTATATATAAATTTTGCCTTAGAATTTTCTAATGTAGAGTTTTATAAAGTTTCAATACACACTTCTAAATTTCTAGGAATGAACAGAGAAAGTCAGTAATTTCAAATGGCTTAGAAGAGCTTGTAAATAATATGAAAATTGGCTGTGATGAGAGCGGCTACGATTCCGATAGTACGCGCACCGGTGCTGACTCACCCGATTGCGAAAAATTAAATTTGAAAACACGCAGTTATTCTATCACGTCCGAAGACTATCGACCAGTCGAAATGACAGTTCCTAAAATCGAATCGATCGAGGTCAAAGTTCCAACGATTAATTTGTCCACCGTAAAGCCCGTCGAAGAATCTTCTTTGTTGTCGGAAGTTGATAAGAAGGAGCTGAACGACAGCTTCCAGGACAATCTCGACTCAACGTTGCGAGCCGATGAAAACGACCTGGACAAAACTTTGGAGGCCAGCTGTAATATCTCAAATGAAAGCAAGGAATCTGATATGCATGAATCATTTGGATTTGATCATGCGCCGAAAAAGAAACAGCCGAGCAGTCGGAATAATGATAGTAAGTCGCTGAAAAAGAAAAACAAGAACAAAGATGGCGCGACGATCAGCTTATTAAGTGAGTCTGCGTCGCCTTGTAAAGACACGCCACCGATTCACAAAGTTTTGAACACGGCTTCAACAACGATTACGTGTTGTTCGTCTAAAAGAACGAGAGCAAATGTAGATACACCCCAGGAAGAACAAGACTGGGAACAAGTATTTAAACGTCCGGCGATAGAAAATCACTTAAGGAGGAACGAATCGACTAAGAAGTCATTGTTCACAGTAGAATATAAATGTTTGAAGATTCACGTTACGCCAGGCAATTTAGGACTCTCAGTTGCGGAGAAGGATAATGGCCAGCCAGGCTTCGTGATTTCTAAGATAGATCCTAAGGGAGATGCCGCAAAATCAGGACTGTTTCGAATAGGAGACCAAATTATCCGCGTTTGCGGCAAACGTTTTAAACGCAGTACCATCTTGGAGGCGACCAACTTCTTGCAAAAATGTTCAGGGGAAGTTGAAATTTATATTGGTAAGTAGATTTTAGTTTATATGTTTTATATTAAAGTTTTGATAGTATCATTCAAGTTTATTGTAAAAAAGTTTGAAGTTTGTCACTATTAAATGCATAAAAGTAAAAGATTAATATTTCGTTTGTAATTTTCTGTTAATTTCTGACTTAAATGATAAGATTAAATTTTTACTCAGATTTTCCATTACAACTATAAAATAAGTATAAAAGGTTAAACGTCTTTTTTCACAAAAATAATTTCTTTTATAGGAAGGCAACCGTCTGTTTTAAACTTCAGCGATGATACGCCAACGTTAGATTGGCCTGAAAGTACATCGAGTGCTTCTTCAATTACAACGGATGACGAAATTTGGTCGCGGAAAGATCCAGATTCAATGGACACGTCTTGTGAAATTGTGGGATTTTTGAAGAAGGACGGTAAGTTCTTGTCCGTGGACGATTTCGGTGATACTGTAGAAAAGGTCACTGGTATGAGGAAGTTCCATGTGCGAAAACGCGCGAGCAACGCAGCATTACGTTCGCGCCGGGCTGTTAGCCTATCGATAGACACACTGACGTTCGTTTTGGAAAAGGGAGTCAAAAAGAAATTAGGCTTCACGATAGTCGGCGGTGTCAACAGCAGCAAGGGTAATTTAGGTATCTACGTGAAAAACATCAACTCGGACGGACAAGCGGCGAATTGCTTGCGCTCGCGTGACGAAATTTTGATGATCAACGATATATCGATGGAAGGACTCACACACGCTCAAGCGGTTCAGGCTTTCCGCGAGATCAAGCCCGGCAAAGTGATCATTCAAGTCCGAAGAAGGGATTCCGTGAATTTTAAACGGTTGATTTGATAATGATTAGCTTTGTATTTACTAACGATAGGTTAGTTGGCATAGCTTTGCTTTATTAACAACACTTATTTGTGGTCGTAATGTTAATAAATAAAGTCTTTTATCAAGGTGTTATAGATACTGTGGTAAACTTGAAGATATGAATTAAGCCACAAGGAATAAGTTTTTAAATTACAGTTTATTAAATTATAATCTATTTAAGACCATTATACTAAGAAATCAAAGTAGTAAAGTTCACTTCATTATATGAGATTTTACTTTAGTTGTAATTTAACTTTGCTATGATTATTGTAAACCTTAACAAAAAAATCCATGTAGGAACCTACATAGGAATTTGACACAGGAACCTACATAGGAAGTTACTTGGGTTCCTATATAGGAACCCATATCATTTGGGAACCTATCGGGTTACCATATGAGTTCAATTTGATCAAATAATCACCCATAAGGGAACCCAGATAGGTTTCCAGATGGTATTGGGT
>JABFOV010001553.1:0-24513 GCA_022817685.1 Aradophagus sp. ZL-2020
TAAGAGTCTTGATTACTAACTTGCAATATAATTGTAGATAAAAATATATAATTATATCATTAATTCTACGATTCTCCTAATAGACTTCGAAAATTGAGTATCATTGCGAGAAGTAGATAGTTAACAAGCTTATATTTTAAATTCAACTATCTAATAATGATGGGATTTTGGTTACTTGAAATGATACTTTTTCGAAGAAAAAAATTTCAAAAAGTGAATTTTCGAACATTAATATCTTTAATTAAAATGATATTTCGTTTGAAGAAAAAGTTGGACAAACATTTTTTTTTAATTAAAAATTTTCAATTGTAGGTTTAACGATCCGCAGACAGTTGATTACAATCCATTTAAATATGTTGCATTGGGAGAAGCAGATTGATGAAATGACGATTGCAGAACGCAAATTTAACTGTCCAAAGATTGTTAATTATCAGTCAATCAACGTCAGACTTTCATTTTCGACAACGTGGCAGTTCACGTGGCAGTCTGAGGAACAGATTTCTAAAATGATAATTGTTACCAAAATGAGTATTTTCTGTTTGACTTTTGATTTTTTGACTTTTGAGTTTCGAATGTAATTTTTATTGAATTCAAAAAAACATGTTGGTAATTCAATAAACTAACTTATGGCTTTATTAATTAATAAAACTATTCTAGTTCTTAGAAATTGAAAAAAAAATCAGATAAAACCAAGTAGATTTTTATTTTATATTTTTTTAATTTTCAAACTATAAGCTGAAATTTTAATTATTTTAGTCACTTTGATATTATTGTTAATTAAAAAAGAGTCACTTGATTAAACTCAAATCAGTCCTCATCAATAGAGAGGTATTGGAATTTTTAAAAATATAACGCGTCACCGTTATATTACATCCCTCAAAAAATATGTTACGTATGTTACGTTACTCAAAAAATGTAACATTTCCGTTACTTTCGTTACTTTTTTAACATTTTGTTACTAGTAACGCATAATCATTATTTCGGAAAAAGAGTAACGACAACGTTACAGTTACTCAAAAAATGTAACATTTTTGAGTAACGTGTTACTAGTAACAACGTTACTTCCAAAATTTGAGTTACGTAAAAAAAATAATTTATTACCATTACCGTCATCTTGCTTTCAAAAGTGACGCATAACCGTTACTCACAAAATATAACCTTTTTGAGTAACAATAATGTGTTACCTACTATTCGTCAATGAACAATCATATTGAAAATAAAATTTAATTCCACAAATCACAAATTCTATTATATTTGTTCGATCTTAAAACTTATTTCAGACTCTTCAACTTAAAAATTTACATGGCATTTATTCGCACCGAAATTTGCAACCAGCGCTTGTCGCTGCAACAATCTACCTCCTCAAAGCACAAATCGCAATCGAAGAAAGCCCGCTCGCCAGCATTCAAATTCAAATGAAGATCGCGACGCCGCGATTTGGAAATTTGACCAACCGAGCGTACGCCCCGTCCAATTATGGCCGTATATTTTCACTCCTTATCGAACGTCCGGTTCTCCAAAACAGATACGATGACTGATTAGTCGAATGCTAATGCGAGGCGATGGCTATCGCTCGTGTTCCTTCTTCGGTGGCTTGTCACCGGCGCTGATCTTCCGGCGTATTTTTGGCACGATAAAGGTAAACATTCACGAGGCAAGTGCATCGCGTGCTTTTTTTCCCCCCCGAGCCGTTCGTGAGACTCCTTGCTTCGTGACCGCACCGTTACATAAAATGCGCAAAAGGTTGCCTTTGTTTTTACCGCGCGGTTTCGCGCCAAGTCGCCAGTTCCCGTCGATCTCGGCAGCCCGAGATTGTCTCTGATTTACGCTTGTTATGCGGCACCAGCTTTCCCATAATTAAACCTTATTTCTCACCTTTCACGGCCGGGGAGAACGCGCGTGACGCGCAAACCAGATCGGCCCGGCAACCCTCGTTTATATTTCGCTGATTGCCGTTATTCCTTCCGATTCATTAACTTTGCAACGAGCCCCACTTCCCGGGCCACCCCCGCGGACCCGTTAGCGCGCGGGGAGAAAAAATCTCATCGTCGTTTTGAGGAATGGCGCTTTCGGTGACTCGGCTTAATTACGCGTCATCGATCCGCAGGAACAATGCCGCGATAAGCGCCGGTTCAAAAATATCATTCACCTCGTGCACGTGGCCATAAATTATTGAAATCGTTTTGCTCCGTTGCACTCTAATTAAAAGACTCCGATAACCGATCGGCCGAATCATGGCGAGCGAAGGAAACTGCTTTGGAGAAGTTTGTTCGGGTGTTGAGTACTCTTAAAATAATGTTTTTCAATTGGAAAATTTATCAAGATTTATGTATATTTTTTTAGAGTTTGTAAAGATGGTTCGATGTATTTCGGATTTATTTCGTTTTTTAACTATTCGTCGCAAATGCACACTACGAAAGGAAGTGTCTTGTTTTGAGGCACTTTTGACGTTTAAAAGCGAAAATTTTATGGAATACATGTCAAATTTAAGATAGAAATTTAATGTAAGTTTTGCTAACATGTAATAACTAAAGAAAAATATTTAGGTATAATTTTATATGTAATCTTATTCAGAAATAACTAATAATTCAAAACTGTACAGGAACTCGTTTAATGTACAGGACTAGGTTTACTTTCAATACATTGAGACATAGTAAAATTTGGTAAAAAATTTTTGTAAATGATACCATTCACTTTAAATTCGAACAAAAATCATCTAAGATAACAAAATGAGTGTCTGATAAAAAAAAAACCAGAATGTGCGAAAAGTTTGCAACGTTTTTCTACGATGAATAAAAATAAAATATATTTTCATCATGAAAAAAATTGTAATAAAAGTTTAAATTTATATCAGCATAAATAATAAACTCCTTTTTCATTTACCTGTATATGTTACAAACTTACCTCGTTTGATTCGAATCATTCGAGAATCAATCAAAATTTAGCTTTGTTACAAATCTTCTCCACGTATTAAAATTCCATTTGAAAAGTGTCCCAAAAGTGAATAAAAAAAGGTCGTGACCCTGACTATTCGAAAAAAAAAAAAAAAAAAAAAAATGCACTTCGGGCTGAAAAATTCACCCGAGTCATAGCGTTTAAAAAACCATTAGTCAAAATACCATACAACCACTCATTCGGTTGTTATGAGAGTGGTCAAAATCGCATTGGCTGAAAAAGAAAAAAACGCGCCGACTAAATTGGCGGATTTCGTGCGGGATCGATGATTGATAAGGCCCGAGTGCGCTGGTCCGCGCGGACTGAATCTCGAGGATTCATCAGGATCGTTGGAATAAATTAATGAGCCGAAAGTGGCCGGTAGTGGCGAAGGAGAGCGACGCTAGTTGGCCCGGTAATAAGTGGTGGCGCGATCACTGCAATTATGCGGGTGAAAAATGGTTTACCCAAGCAAATTTTGTCGAGGGCCGCGCCGCGGACAATTAGACAAAAACGCGCGGCGTAATTATTGGCGTGGCTCCTAACGCCGGCAATTACGAGATGACCCCTCAGGCTCCGACTTGGATTCCAATTCTTCGGACATATGGACGGCACGGGGTGCCCTGGAAATGACCTCGGATGGCCGTCGAAATGAGCTCTTGTACGCTTGTTCTTTATTTCGAGAGCCCGAGCCGAAGGACGGCCGTATACAAATCATCCATTGGCCTATACTTAAAGGAGTCAGCTGAGTAGCGAGGTGTACAAATCATTTTTTAGTCTATACTTATGGACGAGTTCCTCTGGAGGCAAGGGGAGAGAAGAAGACTATAAAACTCGGAGCTTAGAACTAAATTGACGTGCATGAAAGGAGTGTGTGACGAGAGGCATTGTAGTCGGTTGAAGTTGAAGTGTGCGCAAAGTTGCTATGAAAACAAATGTCTTTATAAGTTGATGTTTAAATAGATTGGATAACGTCGAAGAAAAGGAGGAATGCGCTTGAAGCCTTTGTTAGTACATGAAAATCAAATCTGATAAAATTTTCTATATGCAATTGATGATACTTTTTATGATACATTTTTGGGAACATGAGTTTTAACAGATTTAATAACTTTTGGTAGCAAAACATTTTTTTTATCGTAATAAGCTTTTACAATTATACTTATAATTTTCATTTGTTAATAAACGTTGAAAATATTTGTAAAATCGCAGAAAAAGTATGTTTCGGAAAGTCCATAGTAATAAATTGTAATTTTATGCAACACTACCTACAATAAACTATCTACAATAAAAATATGATACAATAAAGTTTTTTTTCAATTTTTACTCGAGGTGAAAGAGATTGTAACTTTTTAAAAATATTTGTCTTAGTATTAAATGTTTATGAATAATTTTTCTTGAATGTTCTTCAAATAAAAGATTCATTAGTGACGAGAACTTTTGCTTTCTTCCTTTAAAACCTAACTTTATTATTCAATGAACAAAATATGATGCATACCTTCAAAACGACGACAGCCTCATAAAGACATCGATAAAGAATTGACAAGAATAGCAAACAGCAATCCTACTGCACAACCCGCATAAACCAAAACCTAAACACCTAACAACTTTTACAACCTCACGTCCCAATCCCTAACCTCGGCAGGAATTGTGTCGAAGCAGCGAGTCGCGTCGGTATCTTCAATTGAAAGGATCGCAAGTAGGCGGTCTTCGCGAAGCGTCATGATACCCGAAGCACGACGGCTCGCGATCGTGAGTAGCTTCGGAATTAAATAATAACAAATAAATTGCATTCAATAATTACCCTTTTGACTACTACAGTCATTACCCGAGCCATAATTACCCGTCATTGGAAGCCGAGCATAGCAAATGACGCGCGATCGATCGTGGCCCTTTTTTTCTCGCGGCCCTGAATAATGCTGGCAAATGATACGTAAATAAGAAGAGGAGCCAGCAGATTCCGACTTTCAGATTCGCCTCGGATCCCCGAGATTGGGATCGAAGATGGATAACGAGTCGGGTACTGCGACCCGGGACAACGAGGGAGCAACGTTCCGCCGGCCGGACTGCCGTTGGATCGAGCTTACACGCTGATCCCGCTTATTAAGTGGAGGCGAGTGCGGACGGACGGAAAGACTGACGGTGTATTATGGTCCTGAGATGGAGATAGGTGGGTACGCCGATCCACAAACCGCTATTATTTATATTAAGTTTAATGCAACTACGTGACTGAATTCCCGCGCCAACCGGACCCGTATCATTAGTATACACCTATTATTGCATTACTACGCGATGGCCGAGGAAGCCGTATGCACGGTGCAAAAAAAGTGGACGCGCGCGCGTACACGTGTAGGCGTGGGATAAAAAGGGCTGCCCTCGGATTTCGATCCTAGAACGATATCCAAAGTCCGCCGCGCGTTTATGATACGCAGTGTGATTTATCTAACGAATTCGCGAGCCGCAACGATATGTTCGGGGTTATAACAGCCTTTGAGTGGCTCGTTCGCCAGGCCGTTGCGTTCGATTAAAATAGATAAGAACCTCGAGATCGGAGATCGGGTATTCGACGATCGAGGATTTTCAATTTCGAATTTTTCAACGATGAAGTGTTAACTGACTCGATGGAAGGCGTGAGATTTTACTCTCATCTTCTATCGAGGATGGTATAATTAAGACGAATTTTCTCGAGAGAGTTTACAATAATTCACGATTGATTTTCTCGGGTTTGCGATTACAACAACAATAGCACTTATATCTACAAGTTTTAATACAAATAAAACATGGTGGTGGAATGTTATTCTTAAATCGCAAAGTTAATCCATTTGACAATAATAAAGAGTTCATTTAATGCAAAACGCGAGCATAAAATCGGTTTCACATTTACTTGACCCATTGATTAAACAAATTAAATTGAATCCTTCAATTTTTTTACTGTAACACATATTATTTAATCTACAAAAATGTTAACTCACAGTCTTAGATAGCCAAGCCCGAGTTCTCTCAGCTGAGCCAGTCATTTCACCAACGCCTTTCCCCAAAGCAGTGAACTAATTCCATATTTAAATCATGTACCCCTAGCAATTAACGTCCTGAACCACTTCTCCTTCCATCGATGGTGCGCGACCCTCAGATAGCCGTCGCGCTGACACTTCTTAAAATTTCTCGTGCCTCACTTCTTCGCTACACAAGAGATGTGTAACGACGGCCGAGTGATTATAGGGGTGGCGCTAGGATTCAAATGATTTACATCCCACCGCAAAGTTCGCTTAGCGGCATCATAGTTCTAAATCTCCCATCTCAAATATTAGCGCGCAGCCCTGGCTAGACATAGGCCGTCCCTCCTGGCAACATTCAAATATCCCGCCATTCATAAATTCATCAGCATGCGCCGAAAATTATGGCCAGGACCTATCTCGGCAGTTGTACTTCGGCAAGCCTGAACCGTCCTTTCCGCCTTTTCATCACTAGCATCGTTTCAAGGTTTCGCCGGGGCATAAACCATCGAGGTCCCAAACCTGCCATTACATTAATCAAAATCGAATTGCTCGATTCTTCGGCAATCGAAACACGCGGTAGCTTTTCCCATTGTCAAGGAATCGCGGGCCACTTGCCCGTTTGAGCGTGTAATGCCTGATCCCGTACGCACCTAGATGGCGTGCCGAAGATCGCGCGATCAGAAATCTCGGAAGCTCGCAAGGTGGCGCGCAAGTTTGGCCCCGTATCTTTGCTATTATCATCTTTGGCAGTCTTACGACGAACAAACGGATAAAATCGTTTAACTCGTATCGCGATAATACGCCATTACCACTTTCCAACCCATAATCTGATGGGTTGTTATGGTTTTCGTATTTTTTAATCCTCGGATATCGCTGCAATATCCGGCATTGAAAAAACGCAGAGCTGATAATGGCTTTGGTAAATACCGATGACTTCTAACGGTATCGATAAAGAAGGATCTGTCGCAGAAAGGTAGAATTCGGAGCGAGTTTTGCGTCGCGCTGGAGCGAGTTCCGTTCTTCGCGAATTCGGACGGAGGTACGATTTTGCGAAGCCTGCGTTACCTGGCACCGAAAATAATTATGCAGACCAGAGTGGCTCGTAAACAGAGCCGAAGCACGGTTGACCTAATCGCATCCTCGTGTAAAAGGCACCGAGGAAGGGTCTGGAACAGGGACGTCAGGCAAATAAGGTTAGCCAAATTACAGCTTCTATGTCAGGTGGAATGATTGATGCCCCGAACTTTCGATTTTAGGTAAGGCCATTTTCCAGGAAATTAAATGCCAAAGTACGAAGAAGACGCGTTACCCAGGTGAATAGGCAGTGGCGATTGCGGTGTTTCGGAACGCGCGCGTATTTTCATTGTCTGGTAATCGGCCTAAGTGGTGGTTGTTAGGTATTATGTAGTATAATGAAGTTTGCTGTTAAAATTGTAGTTATTAATCAGTCGTAAGAACTGCGATTTTCGAACTTACTTATCGGCCAGCTGCTGAATATGACCGAAGCGACTTCTGTTAAATTAAGTGTCCGAGGTAAAAAGCTTTTTTTAATTTTTTTTTGTATTTTTTGTTGTTACATAAATGTTTTGTACACTCTGTAAAAAAAAGGATATCATAAAATAAAAGTTGTAATGAAAAAGTTATTAATTGCAAAAGAGAGATTTATTTGTAAAATATAATCTCCAGAATTAATCATAATAAGACCGTGTTATGTATTTTTGGAATATTGTAATACGTTTCTTAAATTTTTCTAATACATTCTATTTTTACTCTATTTGTAATAAATTTTCAAATATTATTTTTCCATATGTAGCAAATCTGTTTGCTGGAGTTACTTGTAACAACAACACGATTCGTAGAATCTTTATTACATAAATCTTTATAAGTTTCAATATAATTTTCTGAGTGCACCTTCTATACTAAAAAAATTTTTTTTGATTTTGTGATTTTAATTTCACATTCAGCAACCCGAGAAATCCAAAGTACCACCGGTTTTCAATCAAGACAAATCGCTTAAAACATTGACAGGTCCAAGGATCACGAATACCAGAACTTAAATCATAACTTTGCAACATAGATCGACCCTACCCAGCTGCAACTTATAATGTCCTCTCCGATTGAACGTACGTTACACTGTACCGAGTCTCCGTGATTACACAGGCGAGAAGAGGATTTTTGCGCCGGCGCAGCCTTTAAGTTAAGCCCGGCGGAATCCGGGCATCCGGGGTACGGGAGTCGTGATGAAATAAAATAGCGCCACCCACAGGGCCGTCGCTATCTCCCGAGCATCTCGGCAATGCCTCACTTCGGGGCCCGATCCGTGGGCCCTCGCTTAGGAGGGCGAGGGTGCATAATGAACTCGTTAATTAACTATCAGGAAGCAACATCGAATCTGATAAGGATAGCCACACGAGGCGCCTTTCCCTGTCCCTGAGAGGGCACGCCTGCTGGACTTGCACGGAGTTCACAGGTGTAAGCGCGCCACGTTGGGGTTACATCTCCCGCGATACACACATACATCTTTTCTCTTCCCGACGCCGCTTTTCTCCCCCTCCCCTCGCCGATCCTTTTTTCGTTTTCACTCTTGGCCATTTTTACGCCTCGTTCCGTCTTCCTCGCCGCCCACTCTTTCGGCTTGGACGCAACTTTAACAAAGTCGTAGTCCGTTGGTCGCGATATTTATCGTCATTACACACTTAATAGCCTGGCTGTTATAAGCCACGAAAATTCACACAAAATTGATACATAATTTAAGTGCACGCACGGCCTCGTAACTCACGATTTAATCGCGCTTGCTTTGCAGTTTGATATGCAAAGCGAGAGGATGCGCCGTGGTTGCTCATTTCTTTTTTTCCCTTTTTTTTCTTCCTTTTCGTTGCGCATTTCAATTTAGTCGTAATATCCTGTTAAAGTGTTGCGTCACCGCCCATGGTTGTCGAGTGTTTGAAATTTTGGTATGAGAGGTTTCGCGTTTCCTGGCTGTGGAGATCGAAAGCCCATCAGTGGTAATTTATGGATTTTGTTGAAAATTTGATGACAAGTTTTTCAAGTATCGCAGAACTAATTATAAAACTTCATTCTGAATATGAAAAGTTACCATTTAGATCGTAAAACTGTACTAGTTTTACTATTTAAATGACGGACTTTACTATTCGGATAGTAAGTTTTACTATTTAATTATCTAAACGTGATTAAAGCAAAAAGTTACAAATCGAATGGCACAATCACAAATATCTTCAACTTCGTTCAAGAATCACTAAGTTTTGCGATTATTTGCTTCGATTAAAACTTAACTTTAGCCTGTCAAGACTTTTTTTCTTGGTTTAACTACTTACTATCTTGGATCAAGAGACTTATCTTGCTTCAAGAACATTTATTCTTGGCAAAATATCAAGATACATTTTCTCTTGAACCAAGAATATTATTTTTCGTTCGATACATCCTTTTTATGAGTGCAACCCTCTACCCTTGCCACTATTTTCGTTACGGAATTTCGACCACAATCAAGAGGGAAGGCGCACTTGCCGCACAACTCGTCATAACCTCAAAACTCTAACCACCGTCTAATTAAAAACAAGCATAGAAAACCATATTTCACTGCAACTACGTAATAATTTCCAGAATCGTCGAATTAGCCAAACATCGGACCCACCCTTCCCCTCGGCCGACGAATTAGAGGTCACCTTGAACCCCCGCGGGAACGTAACCGAAATATGTTGATTCCGCTAATTGTTCCCGTTTCGTCTCAAGGGCTATAATCAACACCGAGTGGTTTTGTACCATTCCGAAAATCGCTTTTAATTAGTACAACGAAGAAAGCCGCGACGGGACAGCGGTTAATAAATCAAGCAATCGGACGGCGCTTAAAGGCGCATCAGAGCGCTCGCGCGCTGATTGATATGCGTTTAATAATAGAGCCGGGCGTTTTGTCTAGGAAATTCGGCTACTTTCGGAGGTCGGCCGTAAATGGCTCTTTGCGGGTGGCTCGCCCTCCCCCCGCCCCCCTCTAATAACATGGTTTTATTCCATCGGGCTTCCGACGCCGGGACGCTCCGGGGCATCGGACGCCTACTTAGCTCCTCGTCGCTTCCATCCTTTTTTGCCATCCTTTCACTACCATTACAGTAGTCGCCGTACTCGCGCATGCTTTGCCTTTTCATTATTATATTCCTCGGCGCGCTCTTCCGGGATCATGTTTGCCGGCGCGAGATAAACGTCGGGTGAAATAAAAGTTCGATAGCGATAAGTCGAGATCATGATTGCCCGGCGATGACGACGGCGTGATTGACTGACTCCGATCGGGATTGCTTATTGGTGTTTATATTCCGTTGTAGGTTTACGTTTCTTCGTAAAGCCGGGAAGCTTTATTGGAAAAGCAATGCTGACGAAATCAGTTCGAGTCGCGAGGAATGATTGTTTGATTCGTAGAACGTTGTCGTGGCAAAGGTTTTATGTGTCGGTATTCTGCGCGCGGAAAAAACTGGTAAATTATGCGCTTGAAGTTTCCAACGTTTTTTAGTGAAGGAAAATTATGTAAATGGCATTTAACGTTGTATATTATATTTTTCGATGGTAATTTTGTGTTCAAAGATATAAATATATCAAAGCTTTTTTTTCATCGATTTGGTCAATGAAAGGTACTATTATTTATATTTAGAAACATTATATTTGTTTACTGATAAATATTGGAAATTTCAAAAACATGGTCAATTTTCGTTCAAATTTGCAAAAGTAGCCTCAGAAGGACGATTAAAACATTTCGCAGAATGTAAATCAATGTTTCCTCTGATTAGGGGAAGATTTTTTATAAAATGAAATTAAATTTTAAAGCAAGTAAATTAGTAAACTACATAATTTTGCTCATAAATTATCCAAAACTGTTTGCATTGATATCTTTATAAGATCCCTTTACGAAATTTAAAAAATAATTTACAGTTTCATTTTTCTGCTTGTAGTGAAAGACTGAGGCGCCCTTGAATTTTGTGTATATGTGAAACGGAAAACTTCAAGATGTCCTAGTCTTCACAAATTTTTGAGTTACAAGAGTCTTCGCCCGAGATACAATGGAATTTTACAAATGAATGTAAATTCGAAATTAATTAATATAATTTAAAAACTTTTAATGATACCGATTACACCGACATTGTCCTTTTTTTATGTTGAATTTGCCTTGTAAAGTTTTATGTGTAAAATTTGATTTGTAAAATTTAATTTACAAAATTTTATTTGTAAAGTTAGACTAGTAAAATCAATCTGTAAAATTTGACTTGAGAAATTCTATAGATGAAATTCAATTTGCACAACTCGACTTGTAAAATTTGATATATAAAATTTTACTCGTGAAATTCTATTTAAAAAATTTGATTCGTGAAATTCGACTTGTAAAATTTGATATATAAAAGTCAACTTTGTGAACTTCTACTTTTAAAATTTAATTCGTAAAATATGACCTCTAAAATTCGACTAGAATATTTTAATTATTAAAATTCATCTTGAAAAATCCAATTTATAAAATTTGACTTGTAAAATTCAATCTATAAAATTCGATTGGTAAAATCCGACTTGTAAAATTTTGATTAATAAAATTCAACTTGGAAAATCAGATTTGCAAAATTCTCCATGCAAAATTGGACTTGTAAAATTTGATCGGCAAATTCAGCCAGTAAAATTCGACTTGTAAATCACGACTGTCAAAAAAAATTGGAATATCTTCGAGTAGCGTCACCTAATTACTTACTTTGAGGTACAAAAACAACGGCATAAATCATAGAACGTCGTCCCTTTTCTACTTCCCATATTTCCAATTTTATCATCCATAATTTAGCCATAATATAAGCCAAAAATCAAAAATGGACCAGATATTGTTATGCCGCAGAACAAAGTTGCGAAAGAGGTACGCCTCGGTGTTTTCGCCTTGGAACTTTTATCGCTCGAGGCCCGGTTGATTCTTTTGGGAGGATTTTCGAGGGGCCCTTAATTGCCGAACCGTCTATTTGCATTTTTATGTAAATTGCCACGGCAATCACGTAAAATTTTTTTTAATAACCGATCGCACATTTTTCTCGTGTCCTCGCTATCGACTTCCTGATTCCGTTGCACCATTTAATTTTTTTTTTCCTATGTAGTTCCGTGTTTATATTTCATTGCTGATTTCATGTGTCATTTTCAATGTTTGCTGTAATACATATATAAATATTCGAAATATACATATTCTGAATATATATGTTCTAAATTTCAAGTATCTTTCACGATATATATTTTCGATAAAAAAAATCAGTTTATAATTAATGGATTATTCTTATAATAAATAGAATTCACTTATAAGTTAATTTTTTATCTTATTTGCAAGTTTTTTTTCAGTTTTTAAACTATATTATTATATGTGCAATGAAATTGCATACTATATTTTCGTACACTCAATATGAAAATATCCTAAAATATAATTAATTAAAAACTATCACTCTTCATTGATAAAAAACGTTCTGTGTCCAAAAAATTTTCTTTTTTTTTTCATGTCTCGTAAAATTCAAATCTGAACACCTGTGCGTAATTGCGCACTGGACTGTGTCTTCCTTCTGAATCGCAACATCCGTCGAATGCAAATTCGCCTAAATTTCAATGCGACGTGCGAATAAGAATGAGACGCGAACACGGGATTACACATTCAAGACGTTGTCCGATGACGAGCGCATGCGCGCTTAGTGGGGGTGTTCCTATCATCATCGAATGCATATGCACAAGCTCATTTGCGCTTGGTGCACGATCGATCATGCGTGAGGGCACGCTTCTTTTCGCGCGCGCACCAACAGCAATTTTAAGTTTGGTTTCGCGAACACTTCACCGAATCGACATTTTTTATTCAATTATTACTCGGGACAAAACAACCACTTTATATCGATGCGAGTGCAAAGAAAAGTAGTTTTTAATTCAATCAAATTTGATCGAACTAAAAAATGGAATGTTCGGATTGAAGAAGGACAAAAATTTGACTCATTAATGCCGAACAAATTTTGTTGTCAACAATCACTCAGAAAAAGGATGCATTAAGTGAAGAAAAAATTTCTTGGTTCAAGACAAAATGTATCTTGATATTTTGCCTAGAATAAATGTTCTTGAACCAAGAAAAGTTTCTTGATCCAAGATATTAAGTGGTTAAGGTAAGAAAAAATGTCTTGACAGGCTAAAGTTAGGTTTTAATCGAAGAAAATAATCGCAAAATTTAGTGATTCTTAAACGAAGTTAAAGATTTTTGTGAGTGAATGGTAGATCAGATTTTGGTCCTGTTTTGATCTGAAAGTGATCAATTTTAATCACTGTCAATTCGATTTTTACTTACTCTGAAATATATATCTATCATGTATAGATAACATTATGTTGATAATTGATTTCAAAAATTGCATTCGGGTGAAATGTATTTCAAGTTTTCCACGTGGAAACATAAATATTTTTGGAAAAATTTGAATCAATTTGAAGTACGTATACATTTGTCAAAAAAATTTGAAGTAGATACAAATTGAAAAATTGTTTTCGATAATTTTGTCAAGTTTTCAAACTTTATTAAAAAAATAATATATATACTGGCTAGAATTTGGAGACTCCTGTTTCAGAGCGGAACGAGAAACGGTACACGCTTTCGTGCGGTACCCGTTGTTATTTTCTGTCCTTTGTTTTCTCGCTCGCGGCGTGGAGACTTTCCCGACGGGGAAAGCCACGGAAAAACGGGAATGCGCGAATCGAAGTGATTTTCCTCGACTATGCCCCGCGAACTATGCTACGCGAAGAGGAACAAACGAATAAATATAAATAAATCGGTTGCGTGCGTTCTCGCGCGATGCTCCAAGTTCACGGAATCGCAGGCTTTGACGTGCCGACTGAGAATTAAATTGTTCCTTTTCCCTTTCCCCCTATGGAAAAATGACTGTCGACCAGCCATAAGTTAAGACTTCGAGAACTTAACGCACCGAGAAATTTTCTTATAATTTAAGTCTCAAATAATGACTTTGTTGGTTATTTGGTGAATTGAAAAGCTTTCGGTGTTTAGAGATTAAAAAATGTCTGTTAAAAACTGTCTCATTTAAAAACATTTTTCGTATTTAGAATAATAAAAGCATTTCAAATGTTTCAGAGGTTTCTGAAATATTTTGCAAAAATTTAAATCGAACTTCTTTCTTTCCGCATACATTTTCCATTATTTAATCGAGTTCCGTTTTCCGTGCAGGAATTTACGCAACAGTTGGCAACGTTCTTACTGATCTGGCGTTAAATCAAAAGTACGCTTTTGTAATCACACGTTATTGGCCTTCGCGACAAATGCGAGGGATAATAAGGTGTTTCGACTAATTTCTCCGAGTGTCTTTTTTCGCGTTAATAGGCCGAAGCGCAGTTTCGCTTAGCCTCGTGCGGTGGCTTTTCAAAGAAACAAATCACTCGAATTCGGGGATTCAGTTTATTAGCAGGATAATTGTAATACAAAGTGAGCCAGCAAAGGGTGGCAGATTTCTAGTCATTTTGTGGACAAACGTTATTTAAGAGATATGCTTTTGTCGAACTGAAGAGATTCTCAAGCCTTATTTAAATGATTATTTTCAAAAGTATTTTTTTAAAATAGCCGCAGCATTTGGATTATAAATTTCCAAAAGATTCTTCAAATTAATTGATATGAACATAATGTATAATTTTCAATACATGTACTAATTATTGTAAACAAATTTTCGTTTTATTCTTAATAATTTTGTTCTTATTGCAAATTAATTTTGAATGAATTCTTTGTTCAAACTTAAATTTTTAGTAGAGATATTTTTTATGTCATAGGGAAATTCATTATAAATTGTGAGTGAATTATGAATTTAATAAAGTTGAAAATTTGATATAACGTAAATGGTGCCATCCCCTGAAACACTGCAATTTTGATACAGTATTGTAATATATTCATTGGAATCGCTCTTATCCTCTAATCAAAAACACACTGTACCAAATTCTAAAGTTTTCAATGTGAAAATAACGAATTATTAATTAGAAACACATTTGCAACTTTGATTTCAATGTGGAATAGATCCGTATTAAAATCACATTAAAAATGAGCATGTGATGTGGAAATGACTATTTCCACATTGGAATCATATTTATTAATGTTATTTTGATGTAAAATATATTTAGATTATATCATCTAAATCGCGCCATTTTGTTTCAGCCCAACTGAGTTGTAGGTGGCGCAGTGGTAAAAAAGAGATTTATACAATCTAAGATGATAAAATTATACCATCTTCTTCTTAATATCTCAAGATGGTATAATCTTTTTTTTCTCAGTGTACATTATAATTGATAAATATGGTATAATAAATATACTCAAATCAAGTATATTTCATAGTTAAATTTTATATTCAAAGATTTAAAATTAAAAATTGTATTGTAATTTGTATTTAGGTATATATTATAATTGATAGACAAAGTATGTTTAAATTGATAGTCAAATATATTACATAAATTATATAATTAAATTTTTAAATATATTATTTTATATATATATATATATATATATTATACTTTTGTTTAGCGAAGAATCGGATCTTTTTCTTACCACCTCGAAATGGTACAATCTTTTTTCTTGGTTTAGTAGCCAAATATAATCAATCGGCAAACCTAAATCCAAAATCTTTTCTTATGATTATGTACTTTTGACTCCATATCTAATTTACCACATAACTAATTTCACTGAAAATCTACCAGAACCGAATTCACCGAATATTTCCTTTCGAGCTGTCAAAAAAACTGTCTGATCGCGAGACATTCGAAGTAGGGGTGGGTGATTAAATTGCGATTAATTGAACAATCGATTGTTCGATGGGATTAATCGGAAAAGTTATATCGATTACTTATAATCCGATTAATCGAAAAATCGATTATTTATACAATTCCGCAATACTGATTTTTCGTTTTTCCGGTATCATTTATTTTCTTTCTGCAAACATGCGTGGATGAAAGGAAACGAAAGAGCGATTTAATCTCATTCCTCATTTAGTTTTCTTATTTTCGTATTTAAAAAATGTCACATCCATTCGATCGATTATCGTCATGCGATTAATCGAACATCATCATTTAACGATTAATCGCCACGCTTTAAATAATCGCCCATCCCTAACTCGAAGTAATTAGACACTTACAGCGCCTCAATCGCGACGAATCGAGACACTTTGGACATCCGAACACCAAACGTGTCCCAATTTCAAACGCACCTTCGTACCGCACGCAAAACAATTACTCGCAAACTTGGCTCTTCGTGACTCTACCGCACGGCTCGCTTATTATTCCTACCTTCATACGTTACATACCAGCGCGGCAACAAAGCGCGGAACAAAAGTGGCCGAGCGGGGAAAAAAGGCGCCGAAGAAACGGCCGGGTCAAGTGCGCTTCGCACTTTTCATTGACGACCGATCGGAGCGCGAATCTAGATTTACGTAGCCGACGAGCGGAGATATTTGCGTGCGCGCGAGATTCCGGCGTTTGATAATGACAACGGAGCGATTCTCGGAATGTGTGTTGGCTCGCATGCAAACGCACGCGGCATGGCAAGGTGGTTACGGCCGCGGAGGACGCGCCGCTGAAAACTCCTCGGCGGACAACACGAGGGGGCAATTTGTGTTTAATTATTTAAATAAATGTATGCCGTGACGACGACGTTCGTTACCAGGCAAATGAGTGAAAAGGTAACACGCAAGCGACGTGGCTTTGTGCGATCCTCCGTATTAGCGCGCCGACTGATTATGCCGATAACGTTTTCTTGCCATTCCCGCCTTCCTACGGCTTTCCTTAATTTCATTCGAATGAGCAGCTTCGGCTGGTGTCAATGGGAACGTACTCCTCGAATGTGCACTCAAGGTTGCGCCATCGTGCCTCGGGTTTGTCTCAGGTCGTTTCAGTTTCAGGTCTATTGTTTTATGGTCGCATATGACGGTACGACGTGAAAAAGAACGTACAAAATCGGGTGTAACATTCAACACTTGGTCTCTAAATATTTCCATTGATTTAGTATTAAATTTTCGTACGACTGCACGCAATGAAAAAAGTTATGACAAAAATTGACATTATTTATCGGAACTATTACATGTACCACAAAATTTAGAATATCTTGAATTTAAATTATGTTGATAGAAGCGATTAAACGAATGTATTGCAAAAAAAATATACATTTCATTTGATATTTGGTTGAATCTTAAATGGAGCCGATAATAGCAAAACTTGGCACTTTTTCAAGAAAGAATTTCGCTACGTTGAAATTTTAAAAGAATAAATGAGAGACGAAGTTGTGATATAAAACGAGTGTCGATCGACTGAACTACTTTTGAATTTGAAAGGGAAAGTGAAACAAGCGTAATTTCTGCCATTTTGGAATACGGCCCATTTGGGATTGGAAAATTCGTGTTAACGGAAAAACATATTTTTCGATTTGGTTAATATTTGTTTAGTTTTTCATAATAGTGCGAATGTAGAAACCGCTATTAAAATAATTTTATTCAACGACGTCGAACGCAAAATTTTTATTTTCTTTTATAAAGATAGTAAACTAAATAATTTTCGTCTTTATCGCCGTTCACTTATTTCAACTAGAAAACTTGAAAAAAGTATTTCAAAATTTCACTTTTTTCTCCATTCCATACATCCAACGAAGTATATAATTAATATTCAGTCAATAAACTAATTACAGCATATTACGTAAAACCTGCGGATGAATAGTTTTTAACGACGAATATACAAGGATTACGAAATAAGTTTTACAAAAAATATTAACAATTACACGACTATTGCATTAATTTGCACCGTTGCATTTGCAAAAGAGAAAGTGCACGTTCGTCATGGTGCGAAAAAAAAACTTTTTTTTTTCACGACGACCACTATGAACGGACGCATCTGAACAGCTTAATGTTTTGATTGGGCTAGATGCGAGCTCATGTGATATGCTGCGCGTGAAGCAATGTGTTATAAAACTTGCGCTTAATATGCACGTTGCAACGAACGTGGTACTGAAATACCACCCAATGGATTATGCAAATTAACGTCGAAAGTCATCGCTTAATAACGGCACGCGGTTCGGTAATATATATTAGTCAATTGTGTCGCGAAACTCAAAACAAGTTACGTTTCGGCGAGACAAGTTTGCATACGAATAAATGTGAGCATTCAAAGTGAACTTTGAACTTTGAATTTAATATTAGACATAGTTAAAGTAAATTATTTAGGCAAAAAGAAATTGTATAACCTCTTATAACAAAATATAACAAAATTTACTAAACCAGAGAATTTTATCCTGGATCAGCAATCGAATAGTACCTGTTACCACTATATAGTAAAATGTAGTGGTACCATTCCACTACATTTACCATTACAGGTACCATTTTTTTGTAGTGGAACCATTAGTAAAACTCCAATGATTTGAATAATCTGATCTAATAATCTAAAATAATAGTAGCTTGAATATTAACTTTTATGTAAAACGCAGAAAGTACAAACTTACCGCCCTAGGACGGTAAGTTCCGCTTTACCGTCCGCTCCTTCGGTCCGTAAAATAGCGTAAATGCCTCGGGCACAGTGGCGCCCTCAGCAATAATATACTATTTTACTTTTCAATACTTTCATGTAGTAAAATCCATAGCTTTATACTAACATTTACCACTTGAATGGTAGAAATGTACCAGTGCTACTATTTCAGTCAGGTACTTTAGCAGGTACTTTTAATAATTAGTGACTTTTGCTTTTTACTATTGCACTTCGTTATTTACTACTCGATAATTTCAGTGTGCAATCCAACCAGCGCGTTGCCGCGTTGACGCGAATCTCGCTTGTCAAATCTCGATTAGCTGGCCGATGGCGGCGAAACAAAAGCCGCGAGAAAATAAAACTCACATCATAACAGATAAAGGCCATAAAGTTTTAACGCGGCGTATTTCCTTCAGCGCGAAGCGAATAAATCTTGTTCGGAGTGTAGGTGCGTGAAAGCGCCTATTTACGAGCTTGCGAACGCGCACAATAGAGCCGAGCCGGGCATGCGTTGGCTGCCCACACAGGCCGATGAATGACACTAGTCGCTATTTTACTGTCGGGAAAGGAGCTACTGTGCATAAGCGATTAACTGCCGCGCGCTGACCTCGTGCACCTGCCGGCTGTCATTAAAATACCGCGCGACATCAACTTTCATGGGGGCGTTCACAACGACATCGCGAATTTATTTTACTAATGTCACTTAAAGCGCCCCCACAATGCTCCATCGGATACGCGGTTCTGGTGAAAAATTATGCCTGTACTTGCGAGTGCAAAAACGTGCATTGGGTGTAAAGGGCCATTCACAATGATTTCTTTTCTGATGCATCTCCAACCGCCTTCGGAACGCTCCAATTAACGCGCGTGTTCTATAAAAAAAGTATGAACGCGCGTCAATTTATGAAGGACCTTCACAACGATATCTGCGTTTCTTTTCTAATTCACCTTCAAACTCCTCCACAGTGTTCTATTTAGCGCGCGCGTCAGGCAGAAAACAAGTGGATGCGCGTGTGCAAAACCGCGCGTCAGCCACTGTTATGAACGCCCCTTAATCCGCGGTAATAACGCGTGACATTGCGAGCCACTATCACGCCGGAAGATGACAAAGACGAGGTGAAGGCTGCATTTGCATCAGATAATCATCTAATTGCGGCTACATCAATCGGCTTTTATGTCGAACCACGTGTAGATTGCGTTGTGTGTTAATTCCGGCGCGCGCGCGCACGCGCGCTCATCGGCCGGCGTGCGTGCCGCGGCGACTTTGTTTGTCGAGCAAATTTGTAATTGTTCGTTCGCGTTTGCGAGGTACCTTTCATTACATCACCGGCACGTCATACCCTTTGACGGGTGGGAGATGACTCCAATGAAACGGCTCTTGCGCTTTGGCATTCCACGGATGAAAACGTGAGTCACGTCGAAAGTTGGAGCTTCAAAGTCTTGCGGTAAATGAAATTTCTTTGATCCAAGATGACGTCTGAATCATTATATGGAGAAAATGCAATAGTAAATGTTACAATTTGAATAGTAAGTCATTTTATGAAAATCAGTGCAAAAGTACACTGAGAGAAATGACTGTTATAGTAACAGTTTAGACTGTACAGTTGAACTGTTTAAGATAGACTGTTACAGTAACAATCTAGACTGTTATAGTAACAGTCTGTATTGTGCATTCGTCCACCGCCTTGATAGTGTGATGTCGTCATAACCATTATACTGATTTTGTAATGAAAACAACATAACCTGCAATTTAACAGTCAAAACTGTACTGTTGTAGACTGTGGTTTTTGTAAAGTCAAAGACTGTTTATTAAACAATTCAAACTGTCTGCATAACAGGTTATATTTCAAGATACTAAAAGTGTCTCAAATTGTGACCAATTGAGACACTTCTTATATCTTAAGTATAAAAATTGTACGAATGAAATTGTAACCATTTTTTTTTTTTTTTTCAAATTTGAGTAAACGTGTTCTACAAAGAAAAAATTACGTACGTATTTTAACAGAAATTGAATTGAATGTTTAAAAATTTGGCAGAAAAACTAACTTTTACTACTTTTCATTGAGAGATTAAATTTCAGAGAAAAAAAAATTAATTCGATCAAAGCGCTATTTTTGCAACGCACGTTGACTTATTTGAATAAGATATAATCTTAATCTATTCAAAACCTTGTGAACACTCAATCTAAACAACAGTGTTGACTAAAATCTGCCATTAAAAACCACACATTGATTCACTTGATATGATAAGTCTGAATTTATCATTATTTTCGCAGATTTCAAAAGCACAATGTTTAAGCGATACGATGGCCTAAGTATGTCAATATGACGACTATTCAAGTCACGACCATTGTCCGATTCGACCGAAGTGATAACCGTGTTGAAGAGTTTTACATCGGGATTATCGATGTATTCGTGGTGAGTAAACCAATTTTTTTAATCGAACATAAATTTAAATACACTAGTTTTTATTATTTTCTGTATTAGGAAATAATAAAAAAATGGTAATTATTGAAAAATAGTCACGACCTCAAAGGATCAACATACTCCAGTGATTTTATGATATCTAATTAAAAATTTATAACAGTAGTCAATTCAAAAAATTTATCTTTTTTCTTTACCTTTTTTTCTGCAAATTCAAATCCAAAAAGGAAACGATGCGACAAATTAAAAATCAAAATCAGACCTCAAATTTTACTCGGCAAATTTGTAAATAAAAAATTGCCTCATTTTAATTACTTTTTTTTATGAGTTAATTACATCAGTTCGAAAATTATCAAAGCTGTAATTCGATGCAAAATAAACGTTGCAAACTTCCACGTCGACTAGAATTCACTTATAACTTCCGTTAGTTTTGCGCTACAATTAAATTATTACAATAAAAAAGGGAACGTAACTTTTAAAACGCGAAATGTTTTGAACTGCCATGATCGCGGACGAGGAAAATGGAAGCATTAAGCCGACTGAAAAACACATCCTCCCTGGAAAGCATCTCATTACCGCGGCCATTTTTGACACGCTACGCGCACTTATTTCGTCCCGCCGTGCGATATCAAAAATCCACGCGCACTATAATTTCCCGATGCCTGAATGGTACAGGCACGAACGGATCGGCCGAATAAAAAGCCAAGAAACGTTCCATTCATCACGGCGATGCAGCTCGTTTGTGAACGCACCTTGACAAAACGCAAAGCAAAAGTCGAGCTTTTTGCCGGCCGCGACGATTATCTCGCGACGTGCGATAGTTTTCCCACACTTGTTGGGACGCGAGAAAAGCGCGCGAGAGGAATGGAGAAAGAGGGGCGACCGAGAAGAAGAAGCGAAACGCGGGGCTTTGAATTTTCCCGTCAGAAGTCGTAAGTCACGAACGCGTGGCGTTTTGCACTCGCAAAAATATCATTCTTGCTTTCAATAATTACGCAGTTTTGTCGTTTCTTTTGTAACCGGCAAGATTTCAATGTCGAAAGTCCACTGGATATGAAGTTGCGAGTATTTTGCGATTAAGTCAATGTGGGATGATATTTTACAAAAGGGGTTTCGTAAAAACTGTTGTGGTGTTTTATGTTTCAAAAAGACTTGTAATTTCAAAGCGAGAAACAAAGTAAAATAAAAGTGATTTTGAAGTTTGAGGTTTGATTCGAAAAATTTTTATACTTGCAATGTGAAGCAACTTTACTGATCAATATTTTGCTGGTGCAGAAAAAACAATTATTTTATTAATACATTTTTCTGTGGCCCTAAAGATAATTTAACTTTTTTTGATACATTTTTATCGTTTTTTTACATTTTAAAATTGTAAACATTACTTTTAGTTTTAATTGAAATTTATTCCAAATTACAATTTTCGTTGCTTATACATTTTTCTAACTTCATTCGTATAGCTTAAAATTTTATTAATTTTAGTCGTATTTCAAAATTGTGTAAACTTCACGTCTGAATTAATGATAAACCTGCGCTGATGTTATGAACTCTACGTCTATTCTTGCTTTCTTTGCATTCCTATAATATAATTCTACGACCTGTGTATCTGACCTTGTAATGACCTTTGATAAACCTTATCCCTAACCTCGAATTTAATGAAACTTATTCCTAACTTTCATTTCAATGAACCTCATTCTTGACCTCAAATTAAACGAATCTCGTTCATGACCTCAAATTCAATGAACCTCATTCCTAACCTCAAATTCAATGAACCTCAATTTCAAATTCAAAAAACTTCATTTTGAACCTCAAATTCAATGAACCTCATTCTTAACCTTCATTTCAATAAATCTCATTCCTAACCTCAAATTCAATGAACCTCATTCTTAACCTTAATTTTAATGGTATCAATGGTCGCCAAAATCCATTATTCTTGCGCGAATCATTAATTTAATGAATGCTTCTTAACTAGAATCAACTTCTTTCCGACAATAGATCGAAATTCAACTTCATCTTGAGTGAAGAAACTCGGTCTTGATGGAACCCGAGGCCGAACGGCCGGGCCGATGATAACGCGAAACAGCCAGCTGCGTCGGCAGGCCCTAATCGCCGGCGATCGAGATGAACCGCGGCCCCGCGTCTCGCACGATAGCCGGAAGTTGCAGCGCACCGAGTGCGTGAGTGCGTGCACTCGCGAACGCTCTTTCGTACAAACGCGTCAAGTGCGACGTATGAATGCCGGCGGAGTTTCTCAGCGGCGCATACATTTGCGCCCCTCCCCCGTCCCTCCGCGACCCGCGCGCCGTTCGTTTTTCTTTCTTTTTTCAACATATATCTTAATTACACGAGAAACTTATACGCCGAACGATGAATATGTATTTTCAGATGGAATCACGAATTTCCATTCCTTACAACTCATTATTCGACTTATTATATGCGGCACTATTTTTGTATTATTGTTATTTATGTTAACGAATTATATATTAATTCCGAGTTTTCAATTCGGCATAAGTAATGAGCGGGTAATTATTTCGGTGGATGAGAGGCGGTTTTCCTTGCTTTACATTCAAACGCTCGATGACCGTGCTTCTTAAGTTTTTATGTAAAAAAGGTATACTTCTGTTGTTGCACCGGTTTTTCTATTATCTCGTGGAAAAATGGAGGATCTTTTAATGAAGACGTTAGTTTTATTCCGTTCCGGGTTAAAACTTTTCTTATTTTATTGAATTAAATATAATTTTTTGTTGAAAAACTTAAATTAAGGCAACATTAATGAATCTTATTTTTTGCAAAAGACTGTCATGATTTGTATTCAAATATCTATAATTGATTTGATATTAATAAACTACAGGTTACAGGTTTTTGTCATAACACACATTGCCACAAAATATAACATTTTACATTTTTAAAAATAGTTTCTACAAAATTTAGAACAACACGACTTTGGCGCCAAATTTAAAATTGAAATTTCATCATCAAGTTTTTTAAGTGTGCAAAAAAATAAATAAGTGAAATAATAAATTTCACAAAACAGTATGATGTTTTTGCAATAAAATATCAACAGTTGATTCAATCAATTCAATAATGTCGTAATACATGCACATATAAGGTAAATGTACCAGTCATCGACAATATTCCGCTGACCGTTATAACATTTATAATAAAACTACCATTTATATTTATTTATATTTATTTTAAACTTATAATTTCAAGGTCAAATTGACGTAATACAACATAATTTCACGATAAACTTTAAGGTTTGTCAAGATTTCATGCAATAACGATCACTGATACTAACTTGCCGATGACTGGTACATTTAGCTTATATCGTCTTTATTTCAAGGTACTAAACGTAATTTTATTTCACGAATAAAAAGAAAAAAGTATCCCATCTCTATAAACTGCCAAATAAGAGGTCCGAATTTTGCTTCGGACCATTTATTTGCTCGAAAACTGTCGTATATTCGTTCGCGGATTGTAAAAAAAAAAAAAAAAAAAAAAAAAAAAAAAAAAAAAAAAAAGAAGAAGAACGAAAATATGAAAAAGCAGCTAAGTATACTATATACAGAGAGAATACTTAAACGTGCAGGCTGAGACAACGATGTGCTCTGTCGTATAAACAAATGGTATGTAACATG
>JABFOV010001554.1:0-24501 GCA_022817685.1 Aradophagus sp. ZL-2020
GCCGTACATCGCGTTGCGGTGTACTTTTTCGTTTTGCGTTCCTTTGTTCATTTTGTCTCGCCCGACCCGCCTCTTTTTTCGTTTCCGTTGCTCAACCAATACCATATTTTAATACTCGCTAATCACCGAGAGTTCCGGCTCGAAGGACCAGCGGAACTTGGATTCCGATTGTCCTTCGTCTGAAAAAAGTCTACTCCCTTCCCTACCCACCGCTGGGCCATGAATGAATTTTAGATATCAATACAATGCAGTGACCCCCTGCCCCTCCTCACATCAACCTCAAATTTACAAACGAATACAGGACGGCATCCCAAAACTCAAAGCTGAAACGAAACAGTATTGCTGCCGCTGACTTGATATCCACATATAGCGCAACGCTCACTAGATGATTTTCCATAGAAATTCGACATAACTTTGAATGTATTAGGCTTCTGTGTGACCCTGCGGTGTCATAAAGTAGGTGGACTGAGCACGCAACGTGTCTTTAATTAAATTCGCAATCTTTTAATTGGTATTTTACACACCCATGGACACGCACACAAACAACATGAACGTCATTTTTGTGTGAGTGCTTGTGTGTGTGTGACATGGCATATGATTGTACCCAGTTCGATATGATATTATGAAGCGCTGCTGTCAGATATCGCACTGTCCCTCCCTACACACCTTTTGATCACCCGAAAGTCCAAACTCACCACCTCACTCGGTTCAGGCTTCAATGTAGAATAATGATTGTTCTGATTGTTTGGCACGTGCTCGTGGGAAAAAATATTTCCCCAATGCATCTATCTTTTGCTCAAGTTCACACACGGCATGTAACAAAGTATATCCTGAATAACACACCGACGAAGTTTTACCATTGATTTATTTACCGTTATTTCACGACCCTTATTTCAATCACTTTTTTTCCCATTTTTTTTCCAACTCAACGTCCCGAGAACTGTAATACTTGAGATATGGACGTGTTAAGTACGCAATGGGTGAAATGCGCCGCGGAATAGCTAATTGAACTTTGAAGATCCGACTTTGAATACACACTTGACGAAGTGCTGCGAGAAAATGACAAACGAACGGTATTGAAGCCGCAATCGAACAATAGGGCTTGCATCGTCTCCGTTGCACCGATCAGTCGTTTCACTCTATTTCTCTTCAACTTTTCTACTTTTCTCTTTTTCACATCTTTATCACTTTTTACCGATTACTTCCGCGTAACGCTTAAAGCTATTATTTACCCGTCAAGTCCACAACATACGCGAAGTAGGAGTACAAGAGACGTGCTCTCCAAGCGCGCGATTATTACAAGTTAGGACTGTGAGGACCATTTCTAAAAAAAAAAAAGATCATTTAGTCAGGTGTGAATTCAAACGTAAGAAGAAGACCGACTTTATCGTGTTACCGGTTGACAGAACAGGGATCAGGGGCTTAAAACTGCTGCATGCCCTGCACATTTACATATTATATATATAGATATATATGATATGATTATGAACTATATCAAGTACATTCATTATTCGTTACTTCCTTTGATATGTGTGATCTATTGTTGAACTATAATGATACAACATTGGGATACCTTTTGTCGAGTAAAATTTAGCAACGCGTTTGTACGTTAATCAACGGCGTGCAATAGTCGTGTGCGTTGTTGTCCGGATGTTAGAATACAGGATTTCTGGTAAGATGCATCAAGGTTACTCGTTGTCAAACCCATTCCGTTTATGCAACGTTCTGTTCAATTTCGAACACGGAGTTAACAATGAGAACATGATCTTACTCGCTCAAAAGTTCAGTTCTGAATCGGGAAAACCCAGTGAATGAAGTAACGTTGCATACACGGAACTTAATATGTCAAAGACAAAAGTCAAACGTTTATGTGAATTATCATCTTAGGTATGTATACAAGAATCGTATTGGCTCAGTTAATAATGATGATATTAAACGCTTACGAGTGATAAGCTGGCACAAACCTTAGCCCGCCGTACGGTTTACGTACAAGAAGAATAGCCATTTGGAAAATTGCGACGTATATTATAAAGCCAGTGATTGTAATTAATGAATTACGTGATTTCATTTTCCTAATAATTTTTCTCTTCATATTTCAACTATAAAAGTGAATAATTCTGCTAAGATTTCAACACAATTCTTGATGTTTTAAAGTCCTTAAGCTTAAATTCTTAGTTTGATATTCTAAAAGTTTCAGCTATCAGTGGTTTCATAGTACGCGTTGTAATCTTCTGACTGACATTGTTCTTCATGTACTCTTTAACAAATTAGTTACACCTACACGGTTTGGGATCGCGACACGTGATTCACGGGGCGCGAAAAAGAGGAACGAAAGAGGAAGCTAAAGCGTGTAAATGACGAATTAAGAATTAATCGATCGATTAATAAGATGGCGTGCTTGTGTGTCGTGCTGGCCTGCCTTCTTGCCTCCTGATAGAACGCCCTTCCCTGTTTTTGCAGCTTCGAGTAATCAGAGCGTTCAAGTCGACTCTAGAAGATCTGGAGGAGCGTCGTTCTGTCCATAGTTTACACAGCTTACACAGTATGCGCAGCTCACGCAGCCACACCGGGCCCCGACCACTTTCTGACATCACGTACATTGACGAAGACCCGACTAATTCCGCGCCGAACGCGCCCAAGTTCATAGGCAAGGGTGCTGGCAATGCGATTGCCGATCAGGATTACGAGCTGAACAACGCCAGGCCAACGAGGATACAGTCCCTCAACAGTCCAGCCTCGCCACTGCTTTTACACGTGCCTGGAACAGGCACCGCCTACAACCATCATACCAACAACAACCGATCCTCGACCAACAATACCATCCCGAACCAGCCATCGAGCACCAACAACCTTACCGTGATTCAGATCAGCAATAACGACGAAATCACCGCCACTCCTCTCAGATCCAGCACCACCAACCTCGTCCTGCCAGAGTTGCCAAAATTCGTGCACGAGACCTGTATCTAAGTACCGTGCAGCACAAATACCACCATCTTTTTTCTAACGAATCATCCACTCATCTTCTCCCTCATCCTTCGACTCTAAGTCCTCAGCTCAAAGAACGCCAGCCAGTCTTTGACCGTTCCACTCTTCGTCTATCTGTCTATCGTCGGTCCCTGTTTCTTAAACGCTACCGTCGACCTGGACTTGGCAAAGTTGTAGACTGCCTCTTTTGGATACAACCCTCTTTTGATATCGCTAAACACATTCCATCAACTTCAGTAAGGCGAAGTATTTCTACGACTCGCACAGTCGCACCACGGCAATGAACGTTTATATATATATATATATATGTATTTACATATATATATATATATATATATATATCTGTCATTCGTTATGGAGCCATCATTACCATGGCAGCCATTCGCAAATGCACACTCTCATCCCCATTAATCCGTTAAGACGTACTTCCTAACGTTTGATCCACATTCGTGCCTGAATTAAATTGTTAACTAGACTATTTTGTGGGACCAGCCTGGTGGCACTCCTCATGACTGATTAAAAGCAATTGCGCGTCGCTGTTTACTTTTGCGAATGGCTTGGTCATTGTCTGATTATGCACAATTTGTCACTCGACCAATCGACAGGCCTGGGCACGCGTCGACCGAATAGCCGACCGACTCTTTCATCGTTACTCTATTCTTGTCTTTCGCACCCTGTAACTCGTTGTCTTTCACTTTGACATTGACCACGATACTTAAACGATTAAACAATCTATTTCTCTAAACTTCGACCGCGCTCTTTTGAGTCCCACTTCTGGTACACTGAAAAACATGTCATGTAAAGATGTTGTGACACACTTTTTAGTCGTATTTATGATTATTAGTAATATCAACGATGAAATTCGTAAGCAATAAATTCACTTAGCGAACGTCGCAATCTAAGTTTTACTATTTTTCAAAACATTTTTCAAGTTATATTATTAATGTTCTTAAATTACGATAAAAAGTTATAGTAAATTTGATGACTTATTTTTCAGTGGACATAAGACAAACTTAAGCTATTCGTATCTTAACGGTCAGAGACGAAAATTTTAACCACGTCGAAATCTACACATCATTCTATTCCGACTTTTGATAAAACTAATTTTGTCAGTTAATATGTATGATTTGTGTTATAAGTTATTTTGACAACAATTCGATTATTTATGGTATTAATTTATACTTATATTTACGTAACTGCTATATTAAATTTAGTTTAATTTGTTTGATTAGTGGTGTTTAATCGACTTTGACATATAGAGACAAGCAATTTATTTGATTTAATAGGATGTCAATTTACAAACATACGGGTAAAACTTTATGGCCCGACACTATTTTAAAACATTTTTATAACATTTTTTTTGTGACTACGCTTTATACATTAATGAACTGTAATAAATTCTATTTTGAAGAGGTTTAAATTCCTCTACTGCTCGCATGTGAAGAAGTCTAATCGATAATTATGATTAGATATTGAAATATTGCATACTCAATTTATTTTACTAGTAGTTTTACTTAATTAAATTTTACTTCAATAAATATTATTTTTGCTTAGCTATAATCATATCAGTACTGGTAAAATACAAAAGTTTGGTAGATGATACACTGAATTAAAATTTGGTCATTTATAACTGACTATTTCTAATTTGTTATAATCAAATGATATTAAACTATGAGAACTATCATAACAAACGATCGAAGCGCTGCCAAAATAAAATATTAACGAAGAATATTAACTACTTATTATCGGAACTTTCCTTGGCAACTTTTATTTAATGTACCAGATGAAGAATCAATATTGAAACACAAGTGAAACCGCCAAATAGTTCAAAAGCTGTCTCTTCTTATCACTAAGCTGCTTAGCGAAAAATAGTACAGCTTAATAATTGGGCGACTTCACTAACAACGAAGAAATTCCGAAAAAACCATGAAACATAATCAACTGAATATTAGCCTGCCTGCTTGTCCGCCTGCCTACCTCACCTTGCCTGGCTTGGCCTGTTTTTTATCCAGGACTGAATACAAATATGAACTTACTAAATACAACTATAAACTTCCAAGACAACGCTCCGATTCGCCCGAATCCCGAGCGAAAAGAGAACGCTCATTCTACTTATCCCCACTGTCATTATTTCTTTCAAAGAAAAGCGACCTTTGCAATCGGCACCGAATTTTGGAAACTCGTACAGGAAAGATGCGTTTGGTGTCATGTTTGTAGCTATTCGCATAACTAAATAGAATAAATAACCAATTTTAAATCCTACGTTGGGATAAATAATTCAAGTATACCTGAATCTACTTACTTAAAAATTTAAATTTTGAGAAAAAAAAAATTAATAGAGAAAATTAGAAAATAATAACGAAGAGAAAGAAACGAATTAGCTATAGACGGGCGTGACCAAGTCAAGCATTTGCCTGCAATCCTTGAGGATATACAGTCAAATTCGACCGCATCTTGATGATGACGACTGATCTGGCGACCTATCCCATTATCCTCTTCCCAGTTTTTTCTATCTCCTCTTTTTTCAATCCTTTCATTTTGACGTATTTATGTACTTACTGCGACGAATTTGCGAATGCGGGAAAATCGATAACACCTTTTAAGAAACACTACAAGCTCGTTTCCAGACGAATGGGGCACCCATCTTTTTTCCGTTACGTTCACCCCATCTCTGAATATCCCTTGAAGACTTGTCTGTAGCCATTTCATTAACCTTTTCACAGACTTACCTTGTCTCGCCTTACCCCACTTTCGACCCCATTTTTCTTTTCGCCCTTTGTGTTTTGTACATACTACGAAAGCCCCGCGCGGGCCAAACCTTGTATTTGTAACGCTTTATTTTAACGACCCAGCATTGATTGTGTTTATTTGTATTATCCCTATGATTATTAATCTTATTATTATTACCATTATTATTATTATTATTATTATTATTATTATTATTATTATTATTATTATTATTATTATTATCATCATCATTATTGTTATTATTATTACAGTTACAATTATTGTTTTATATTCTGGATTATTAATCCTTATAATTGAATTAATTACGACCAACAGTCTTATGATTATTGTATATTAGTTTAAGCATGGTCCATTGTGCCCCACGAATCTCGAACGAACGTACGCCAAGTCCGTATCCAACGCTTTCTTGTACCGCTTTGTCGTTTGTACGTGTTTAGATATGCATTTTTTACACTCTATACATTATACGCTCATCTTTCCAGTGTAGTATTCTTAAGGCGAGAGCGCACGATACGGCCCTCTTCACCTCCGTCGACTTTGTTTTCACTTATCTCTTTCTCTCCACCCATCTCTGTCAATACGTCGTTCGTTTTTGATTAAGGATAAAACAGTCGTATGACGGCTCGCGTCGCACGATCATTCAACGTACAAATTCCTAGCGTATTAACGATAGTACCCTTCTACGAACATTTCAATATATAACGAATGATTGTTGAGTGCTTGCAAGCCAAGTGCCAAAAGAGGAGAAGGGACGCGAGGAAGAGTAGGGCGCGGAATGAAGAATAGCGTGTACATTTAAGGACGCGTTCACTTTTGCTTAGATACTTTCCATAGAATCAATTTTAACACGTTACAGTGTCCGTATTTA
Source organism: Aradophagus sp. ZL-2020 (assembly GCA_022817685.1). Classification (NCBI taxonomy): domain Eukaryota; kingdom Metazoa; phylum Arthropoda; class Insecta; order Hymenoptera; family Scelionidae; genus Aradophagus; species Aradophagus sp. ZL-2020. Next base: position 6,602 of record JABFOV010001554.1, read on the forward strand.
GAATTTAACCGAGCAACCAATTAACGAACGAATAATTAGAGTCTCTGGGGTCAAAGGAATTTGGCACTTTGTCCCCGTCGGCGGGGCGACCTATATATTATACTGGGCATGCGATTCAAATTTTAACATAGCTTAAGGGTGTAGTTTAGTTGTTTGAAAGGATATCTCTAGGCAGAATATTTCTTCGTCGGGATATTAGATTCAGGAATGATCTTGCCGCACAATCCGTCTGCGATTGACACACTGTATAGGCAATCTGTACTCGAATCATCGCGTTTTGCCTTCCGTCGAGGCGACATTGAATTATAGCATTGAGAAATAAATATTATTGTCAAGAAGAGATTCAGGTTTAAGAAGGGATTATGATGAAGCATAGATGTATATCTATATATAAATATATATGTGTATGTATCGTAGTACTGTACTTATTCGCTCAAATGATCGTCGATTTGTCCTAGACTGTGGCCCAATTTCGCAGACAAGTGGAAAGGGCTTGCGATTACGATATATATTTATATATATGTATATACACGAATCAAAGGTAGATGTATATGTAAATGTATGTATACGCGTGTGTATACATATGTATACATTTATATATGGATGCACTAAAAGTAATTCATTGAAATTAGCTAGTTCGTCGGAAGTCAGAACGTCGACGACGATAATTTTTTTGTATTTCAACGGATTTAAACGTACATCGTATAACGCAGAAATAAAATAGCGTGATGCGATCGTCGGAGCCGCGATCGCGCAACAACCTTTAAATTTTAAGTGTTCGTTACTGCCAGTTTGATTCGCGAAACGAACTTTCCGACACGTTGAGTTAAGATGTCTGTCGTTGTCCGCATTGTCATCGCAATACGCTGTATTAAAAAAGAAAAAAAAAAACATGAAAAGAAAAAAAATCGAAGAAGAGAAGTATTTATTATTGAGCGTTCGAAAAGCGAAGTTAGGACGCGTTTGAAAGGCGAAGCTGGGTCGTGTTTGAATTTTAGCTTTCTTGTGATGACGATGATTATTTATTTGTATAAAGATTGACGAATCAATTTAGACTACTGAATTTTAACTGTATTTAGCTGTGACGAAGTTGTTGATGCTTAGTACGTATTTATATATATATGTTGGTAAGGCAGATGACGTGGGGGAATTATCAAGTATTGTCGAAGTAATTATTTTTCTTTATTGAGCATGTAAATAATTTTTGCAAATAAAACATAACGAATAACGACGATCGTTAATTCAACCGACTAATGACGTTACGGCATTGTACAGTTTGAAACAGAAATAAAAACAAATTAATTAGACATATGAATAGTTATAACAATAAACAAGCAAGTGAAGAAAGCAAGCAAAAGCACGAATAAAAAGAATTAATATTACTCATAATAATACGCTCGGAGACATATCTTCTGTTTCACATGGAAAGATATATTGTTTACTATGTCGCATGGAAGTACGAGATAAAAATACTGCAAACGAGGAAGAAGTAAACATTGGAAAAAAATCATAAAAAATGCAGAAAAAAACGTCTAGTTTTAATATCAAGAGTTGTTAGCTTGTTACTAAACTAGTGAAATACACGGTGACCTATCGATCTAATTTAAACATTTAGAGTATTATATATATGATATAAAGTCTAAGACACGTTACTGCGATTTTATGTACGGAAGTCTATGATGCGGCTGACCCTTACAACAGGCGCCTTTTCCGCGTCGTCTTTCTCGTTAATTAGTCAAACGCCTGTTTCAATAAGACGTCATCGTTTCAATAACGAACCATAGTTTTCTCGAGTCACATATTTTGTCGTCCCGATAACAACGTGTTTTACCAACGTAAATGACAAAAAAATGAAAAATATATATCGTTGAAACAATAAAAAGAATACTGCGACTATCAAATGTGTTTTTTGTCAAACTCTCTCTCTTTTTCTCTCTCTACTTCTTCTTATACTTCTATTTCATTCTATCTTCTTTCCGCCTACTTCCCCCTCTTCTTTATATCAACCTGTAATCAGTTTTGATTTTCCAACACTTCCCGTTTGAGTGTCAGAAGCTTCGTCTCATTCGATGATCATCCGTTCAGAACCATGTTTTCACCAAGAGAAGAACAACTTTCAGTGGCCCTTTTCAAACTACGGCTACCCAGACATTCAAGCACAGATATATCATATCATGTCAGGCGCCTTTCCGATCGACGACGTGCAGTGTTTCGATGACCCGAATCAATTCGGCGCGTTGGTTTTTCTCGTCATGATAAACCGCGATCCTCCTCACGGCGGAAATTGATCACGTACTCTCGTCGTTACTACGTTTACTTTTTTGTCGGCCATTTTTATTTTCAGTACCTATCACAAACATTCGGTATTTGAGCTAGAACGGACGGCGACGTGATACGCTCCATGGGCCCCGGTGCCAGTGAATTTCATTCTTTTGTCTCAAGTAACTTTTTTCCTTTCTTTTCAATCATGTTCTTGTGATTTGCACATGGATGTAATAACAATAATTATGATAGAAATAGATCACGTTGATTTGTTAGTTACTTAAGCGTAAACAGTTGAAATGTGATGACTTTAACGTGTTTACTAAATTGTAGTTCATTTGATTGTACACACGTGTTGCATATGATCTAACATTTGACATCAAGTGTATTAATTGAATCATCGTATTATATTGTAAATACACTTTTATTTTACATACACGGAGAAAAATGAATGTTGGTGAAATTTACTATGCAAATTGGACGTATATGATTCATACCTTAATAGTATGTTCTGAATCATGAACAGACTTCTATCCATAGTGCATATAACTTTTGTAACAAATGCAAAAAAAAAATTTTCTTAAGTTTTAATTCTCATCATTGGATAAAATAGATGCTAAATTATTTTAAACATGTAGCGTATTACAGGTTATAAAAATTTGTCGAATGCAAATTTTATATCAGTAACAATAAAATTAGCAATTAAAGAATTTGTAAGTACGTCTAGTTTATTATATTTTACAGTAAATTTCATTTCTTTATTTTTCTCAGTGACTATATTCATTACATTAAGAAAAAATGAAATCTTTTATCGCGAAATGGGCCGTGGCGTACACGTCGTGGCATCCGTGAACCACCATTTGTATCTTTTTGACCGTCACTCATTCTGCACACACAAAACCGAAACCGAGCGAGCAAGCGCGTGACGTTTTCGTCGCCTGCTCGTTCCATCTCTTTTGTAAATATATATAAATATTCTCTTTTCTGAACACAAAATTAACAATCGTTATCACCGTCAGTGCTTATACTCAATTATTCGTTTGTTTTGTGACCTTATTTTTCTCTGAGATTTGTGCAGCGCAGATAATGACCTTCGGCATGGATGAGCGCCGACTGGTGTGGTTATCTGCGCGCGAACTGACGTATTATTTTACGCCGAGGCAGGGCATTATATGGGGCCATTGTGCTTGGCGATTCGCCGATAAGCGCCAAATATGACGCGTTGCCTCGCATCAACATACTATATACTTAACATAGTGGATCGATAGATCGATAGATCACACCTGTTTCTGCACGAAATTTGTATACACCATGATTGACCTCTCTTCTTTTCATTTTATTGTTACATACGGGAATGGACCACGCGAAACGTAACGATCAGTTAAATTGATGCTCCGGTTCATGACCTGAAATCATAATCACCAGAGCTGGGATTAATTTTATTGCAAAGATAGCTCCATGATAAAATAGATCGCAACAGTATTAAATTTAATAAAGTTGAATATATCGTGTAACATGTTTTTGAAAATGTAAACAGTTTTGAAATAAAAAGTTCAATGATATAAAGAAATAAACTCTTTAAAGTTAAAATATCGACGTGAAAGACATTGTATTATTTTTAAGCAAATGTGGATTAAGTTCGTACCTCTAAATGGGCGTGCCAACTTATACTTATGGTGCAGCTACCTTCATTACATTAATCCAAGCTCCGTAGGTGAATCGTTGCCCGAACGGGCACAAGTACGACCTGTACATAATACAGACTACCAGAAAGGTCATTCGATCGTTTATATTTATATATATCTATATGCATATTTATTACTATATACATACTTACGTATCTAGCTATTGTCTATATTTGTCTATTTATCTATCCATCTATCTGTCCATCTATCATCTATCTGTATAGTTTATACTTGGTACACCACTCGCAGTCTCACGCGGCTATTTAGACTCGTTACCTGTGCAAGTAACCTGGCACAATGTTTATCCCAGGGGACCGTTAAAACTTACGAGCACAGATGTTAGCGAACGAAGTGCGCGATTTCCAGTCCTTGTGATTATGAGTGGTGTTCTCGCGTTACTCTGCTCATGCTCCATCCTTGTTGTAACCATGATATTACCCTTTACTCTTGAAGGTGATAGGTGGCGAGTTGCAGGAACGTTTGATACCGGTACCCTACAGCAAGAGCTCGACAGACCAAGCTGTAAGCGCTCCTCTCTTGCTCTCAAACTTCTGCTACTTTGAGTTGATTGAGTTCTTTATAGTACTTCATATTGTCAGTTTTGTTGAGACGTAATCCAGCCCCAACCCTCTGACCCTTGATCCCCCATCCACCCGATCGAAACCCCCCGCCCCCGCCCCTTACGATCTCAAACTTACTGCCAAACACCAGTAAATAAATGCCATTTCGCTGTCTGTGTATCTGTGTTGTTGTTATTTGTCTTCTACTTTCTGTGCGTCTGTGTTTAGCTTCTGTTTAGCTGGATTGCCAAGCAGCATTGCATCCTCGACGAGCTCCGTCAGTCTAATGGCCAAGCTGGCCGTTTTCGCCGACTGTGCATGGCAATTTGCTGCTGCTCGGAAGCCTTGTAGTGCCTGATATCTGTCGTGTGCCTGGATGTTAATGTTACTTCCCTTTTTCTGCACGCTTCTTTCTGATCATCGAAATTGCGCTTAGCCAGGTTCTTTGAGAGCCATTCGCAGCCGTTCCCTCTCTCTCCCATTCCGTTCATTTATCTTTTGCCTTTTCTTTTCTACCCGGAGAAAATGTTTTTAGAAATAACGAAATAATCAAGCGATTGTAAATTCGTTCTTAAGTTTACCACTATTTGCTATGTTTAAAACCTATCTTCAACGTGTCAAAGATAGTTTTTTTTTTGCGCCAACATTTGCATTATGATAATTTGAATTATGATAAAAGTGTTGGAAATCAGTTCAGTGAGTTTTAAGTATTATAAACAATAAGGACATTTTGTCTACGTATACATTTATTTTCATTCTATTTATTTTTTATCTCAACAACTATCTGTTCTACTTAGACGCGCATGAGAGAGGGCATGGCAAAAATAAGCACGACGCTTCGATCGACTCGACTCTTAAGAGCTCCGGCACTAAACTTTTTAGTAGACCCATCAATAAAGTAATAACGAGATACTTGCGCGTGAAATTAGCCCCCGAGTCGCGAGACATTGTTAATGAGTTGAGGAACACGGAGATTTCAGCCGGTCGTTTTATACTGCTTCAGGTTGTTTTAACACGCGGGAAGAAGTTTGATGTACTTTGATGGATGTTTAGAATTGACGCGAAGCGTTGAGTTGATTAGGAAGCTTTGACTCGATGAGTGACTATAAATGTTGTTTCAAATATAGATACGATGATAAAGATATTTAGAAAATAAAATATTGGAAACAAAATATTCTAGTATAACAACAAGATCATTTGATTAAATGATTTTATTTCAAAAGTATCTGTACAATTCACTTAGCTAATATTTTACATTAGTTTGATGAAAATATGTTTATTGTAGAACTAGTTCAACATTTATTTTTTTATCAGATTGCAAATTCACAAAAAATCCCGTATGCCAATCGTGTCTGTATAAATCATTTAATTAAAAAAGTTGCATTTTTAAAGCGCCATTGTAAAAGCAATTCTGGTTTAAATGAGTTTGTAAATATTCTGACTTTATCAGCAACTTGTTTCATAGAAGAAAATCAACCTTAGCAATAACATTCAATACTATTAAAAATATTTTCTTATCATTAACACTTTGATTTATTTAAAATTAAATTGTAAGTAATAAGATGATGAATTAATGAAGCCATCGTAATGTACATCAAACTTATAAAACTTGTAACGACCTCATTAAAATTTTGATTTTCGTCAAGAACTCTTTACTTGTCTAAGCACGTCAGTTCATTAGCATCCTCATCGAATATTTCGCTCGATCTATTCAATTTATTTTCAAAGCAAAATTTTAAACTAACTTCATTGTCATCGATTTAACTGACATTGTTCATTTAATCGAGGTCATTTTAGTAATTCGATTCACAAAATTACTATACTACCACTTATTCAATTTATCAAACGCTGAAAGCTTGAAGCTCGTTTCCATCATTCGAGAGACGTTGTTTGATTTCTCGTCTATTTTATTCGATAAGGGGAGGTATCGAAACTTTACTTAAAGTCAAACCTAGAGCCGATTTTGGATGCACAATACAGAATGACACACCCATAAATTATGTGCTTGAAGTTTACAACGTTAATAAATCAACTAAAATTAAACAAATTTTAACTGATTCAAACGATGCGTCAAACTATAACTTCTGCCATAAAAAGTGACAAAATGTTTTTCATCCATCTTTTTTTATACAAGTTTAACTTACTCAACATACTCAGTATGTGAAAACAATATTTTTGTTGATTTATCAACCCTAAAAATTTTAAACACTTAATCTAATTTTATTAAAATTTATATATTTTTATACATCACTTCTGAACATCATCTTCCACTGCTTGAACATTTCATGTCATTGAGGTGCGCATTGCATATCATTCATTATACCACATACTTCTGCAGTCTTCATTTATAATCTCAATGTAACGAATGTTTGATCATGTATGAGTGCGAGTCGAGTGATTGTTCGACAGAATTCCAACTAGTACTTCAAAATCACTTCACAGTTTCGACGTAAGAAATCAAACGATGGCATGTAATCTGTCCTATCGATTATATTCTGTTCAAACCTAATGACCACATTAAATCAAATCATCAGGAACAGCGATACTTTAAGCTAATTTCAGGTAACCGTTAGAGGAGGACTAATACTTAATACTTTGATTTCAACGAGAATAAAATGTATTTGGTCTCCTGTACCGGAAAACAAGAGCAAGACATCTACACGAGAGACAAACTGTTTCTGACCCCTGAAACCTGTACAAAGAGATCACCGAAATTCGTCGGTACCTAGCTTAGTTGTCGACTAATTTAGTTTAGCTAATGATTGCCGGATTATTGTTTCGCGCGGCACCCAATTATCCCAAAATTGTTGTCACAAAGAAAAAAGTAATCTGGTCCATCGAAGATTTGTGTGGTAAACATAAATAACAGAATTCTAATTAACAAAATTAAAGTGATAATCGCCATAGTTGATCAACTTTGTTATTACGAAAGTCAAGTGCAAATATACTCGCTGTTACCAGACTTTTTTCTAAGTGTGCTTACTTTTTCTAGCCGCTGACACTTAGTACGATGATTGCGAAAATCCGTTCTACGGCACCCAGGAATTCGCTTTATCTAATCAAACATGTGCTGTATTACCTTAGACGTAGTTGTCCATAGACGAGAAATAAAGAAAGGTTTTCCAGGAGTAAACATACAGGAATTTGCCGGTGATTCCTGGCGCGTGCATGGTAATTTTGATTTCTCTGGTTTACAATTTGTTTTCTTTTGATAGATTTTTTATGGGGGGGGGGTAGGTTAAATTTTGTTTTGTACACCATATTGGCCAGCGCAGCGCAAGCACCTAACCAAAGCGATATTTGATGGAGCTTTCTGTGTGGCCTTGTCATCGTTGTTGTAACGGCGTACGTGAAATTGATCGTAAGTATTTGATGATCAGCCAGTTCATGCGAATGCTATCGATACTTTATTGAGACGGAAGCCTGTGATTAAATATGGTGATGGTTGTGACGATGGTCGGTGTTATTACTGCGGTACTTTGATAATATACTCATTTCTCTTCTGTATTTGTTGAATGGCATTTACCTTCATTTCTTGGAACAATCATCTTAGCCGTAGTTTCTGTGCATGAACACTTATAATCTTGTTTTACTGTTGATACGCTCTTTATCGCAATTAATACCGCAATTTATAAATAATGCGAGTAATCCAGAATGTATGTACCATTAGTCAAATCGATATAGATTACGAAATTATTACTGTGCTCGAATTAAAGGTATCTAATTTCGAAGACTCGACGGATCCTAGATTGATGTAATTAGGATTCTGATTGCGTTTCCAAAAATGGGAACTCACTTAGCATTTTTGTCTTCCGCAATGTTACTTTTTCAAAGCAGAGCTGAGGTAGGATTACAAAAATGCGGTAAGTCGACTAGTAGCAATGCAATAAATATAATTAACATTTTTATCACGTTAGTGCATCGTTTCGACGATACGTAATATGCTTCAAGTAGTTCAAAAACATTTGCTACTGTATTCAGGCAATTTCATCGAGACCGTTGACTAAAGTAATAACCGTTACAAAGAAATTGCGACTGGAGGTGAGAAGACGCATTCATTATTCTGGATTACTGATGAAAAATAAAGTGTCTCGCAATTCATTTTTAAGCCGACAAATTCGTATGAATGTACACTTCCGTTCATCAATCACTCGCATGCCTTCGAAGCTGATTCGACTTCAGTTACGCTTTGAATTCTGGCTTAATCTTCAAAACTAATCGCCCTTTCGTTCCATTAGACTTGAAATTTACGAGCGTCGCTTTGGAACTTAAATTCTCTAGACGTACTTGCATGCCGACATTAGTTAATCAAGTAATTAATGAAATAATTAACCGTTTGTTTGCAATTCAGTTGTAACGCTCCCACGATCTCTCGACAGATTACTTAGCGAGCACGATCGAACGAGCTATCGTCGAATTGACCGAAAATTTGTTGCAACGAAACTATTTAATGCGATCCATAACTTTATCTTTAAGCATAACAACGGCATTATTTACCGCTGCATTTTAACTTTACGTCGCGTCAACATCGATCACAGTGCGACGACTAATTTAGGCATCGAACATTACGAATAATCAACTTACACATAATCGTTCCCATAAGACGAAACCATGTTTCATCAACGACGTCGCTTAATACACTGCGAAAAATTCGGCGTTTTAACTGACTGCGCCAAAAAATAATATCAATTCCTGGAATTGAGATAAAACTTGTTCGAAGAATCGTTGGCCGATGAGCTTCCTTTTTCAAGGAAACTTCAAATCATCGGATTCCGGGAATTTTGCATGTTTCTCGGAACAGTCATATTTTAACAACGAATTTCGTTTTACCGTAACGTCACATATCGACAGTGCTGAATCGGACTCTTACAGAGAGTGCTTTGCTTTCGTTTTCACGACAGTTTGTGATGCAAAGACAACTTAGCCAAAGAAAGCCTTTGAGTTTGCTTGGAAAGTTATTTTCCACCGATTGATCAACGTTTATTCCTGTTTTTCTCCGATCCTCAAACGCCAGTGTTGCACGTTTTGTCAACCCTGCTTCGACGTCCTGAATTCACGTTCAGAAGAAATTTACAAACCTAACATAATTGAACGCCACTTAATGCCGCTTTCGGTCGTCACTCGTGTACTTTTTAGTGTGTACTGTTGGCCTAACGGCGTGAGACTCACATTTGTTATCAATGTCACACTTTCATACGATATTTGTATTCTCGTTTAATGCTTTACCTCTGATTACATCCGCTTGCTATTTGCCTGACCCATAATTCACGAATTCGCTTATCGCTTGAGCGCACAACTTGCCGTAGTTTGTCGAATAATCTATATATAAATATGAATATATATAGGGTGGAGTACGGAGGTAAGATGTGTTCAACTTTTTCTTTACAATTTATACGATTCCGCCCATCCCGCATCCCCGTTCCCAACCGACGTAATGCAATGTACAATATACCAAAACAAACGCTCGACTGACTCGAAACATCGATTCGCGTATGCGCTGCTACAATCGGCAAATAAACAGTCCATAATTTTCAAATTCATTAAGTGTTCATTCGTTTATTACGCGACGGCTAATTAGTTTAGTGGCTTAACTGTTTAACAAGTCTGCGTGCAAATTTTCATACGCTAGATCTGTTCGCGACTTGAAGTTATGACGTTGCGTCAATACGCTAGCCGAGTTGCAATAAAACGCCGAATCACAGCAAACGTTGGAACGTTATTATGCGCCAATATGTTTCGTTCAAAGGCTGAATGCTTGTCCATATTATTTGTTTATTTTAACGACCGAATAAAATGCCGAACGCAAAGCCGCTGATTTAATGCAAGGAAAAGGTAAAGCCTATATGTTTACGATCACAAATTTAGATTCGTCCAAATAGAAACAAAAAGGTAGATTAGTGATAGTTTTGATAAATGAATTAATGACTTCACGCTTGTTTTCACCATTGCTTTGCCTTTTCTCCGATATCGCAAACACGTGTTACGTATGACCATTTTCTCAAGCAAAACTCAAAGAGCTTCATCTTCTGAGCGTAAAAAGAGCTTCTTAGCGCGGGCATACAAGCCGAAAAACAAGGCAAAACTGCTTGCGTTGCTTCACGTCATCGGGACGAAAGACGTACACTCTGTACCGAAAACTTGTTGATACCAGTCCATTGTTTTTCCAATGCTCTGTGCGGTTCGTTGCAATGTTCGCTTATTATGTTACCGTTTGGTGTTTATACATATATTTACATAGTTATATACAGTATAAAACGTTATTGGATACGTGATCGTAACCCAATAGTGGTAACTGTGAATTTTTCTCTCAAACATCCATACATCCATCCATTTAACAATTGTTTTTCTTCCGTTAATTATTATTTTTATTATTATTATCATGGCAACGAAATGGACATGCCATAGTCAGGGTTTTAACTCTGTACTTTTATATAATTGATGTTGATGGGTGCATGTGATGTTAACGCCGCCTATACCTGTGTATCTCGCATACAACAATTATACATTTCGTCTCAAGGGAGGTAAATAAAGATGTTCTCTACCGGCTGCGAAGAATTGTAAATCGCACGAGAAGAGGACTATCTTTTCTTCCAATGGTACGAAAGATATTTTTCATTGCAGTGAGCGGAAACTGACATTTTTCAGTAACTCCCTAGTGTGAAAAATGACATCTTTCGTACACATGTAATGAAAAATTTTTACAAACAGAGCAAACAAAGAAAACAACACGAGAAGACCGAATCGTTAATACATGCCTTGTGTAAAAATTATTCCGTTTCGAAGATTTTACGGTCTTTATTTTTTCCCCGCGTCAAACTTTCTTTGAACGCGGTCTTAACGCTCAAATTCCGTTGCCGAAATGTCTCTTCATTTTTTCTTTACTTTTTTTCTTTATGCGAACATTGCAAAAATTATCACCGTAATTTTGTTTACACTTGTAATCGCGTCAGTCGTCAACTATTTGTCTGATTCTTTTCTTTTGATTTTATTTTTCTTGTCGTGCCTTTCTGTCCCGCGATTATAAGCTGCCTTTATAAGTCTTTATTTATCTTTTACTTTTCTATTATTTTATCTTCTGCCGATGATAAATTGTAATGGAAACTGAAATTCGTTCTTTCCGAAATGTTCGTACCAATATTTATGATAATTGTACCAATGTTTGAACTTATCGTCGAATGCGGCACTTCTTGTGTATTTTCTTACTCCATATCGTGACGCCTATTTATTCTCGAACAACTTCGACCACCGTCGAGTCCATTTGAATCCTTTTATTTTTACTTTCCTGTCCGCTTATTGTCGTGATATTCTCTTCCTCTCCAAATCCGCGTCAAAGCCTCGACGGTGGATCGCATTATTTCTTCCCTCGTTCCGCGATCGCAAAAGCCGATGTTTGGTGCACGAGGATTACGGTTTGTTAAATTTTACCGAATTTGAGTAATTCAGTAAGCTACTACTAAAAAGAAAATGTGCATTGATGATTATAAATAACAATTTATCAATGTAAAAAAAATGAATTAACACAATTAATCAAGATTATTGTACAGTATATTATAAACATAGTAAAATTAACCACATTGATAACAATAGAATTGAAAATGTATCAAATTGATAAATATTATGGCAAATTTTTTAATGATCGTTGACCAATGAATGACGTCTATTGATGCCAAATCATTGAATAACAATAAGTTATTTTGTTGATCAATATCCGACTTAAATTTCTTCACAACATAAAATTTGGTAGAATTTAAAGAAACCATTTATCCTTGTAAGTCATCCACGCGTAATTTATTTTTTAACAGGACTGATCGATTGGATCGTCCTTGTGATAATCATACTTGATGAATCTTTCCAGTCATGACATCCTAGAAGCATTTTGTGAACACCTTTATCATTAATATTTCAAGTGCTTTTCTGCTTCGCGATGGCAAGGTTTTGGCACAAACTATCGAAGGCGTTTTCAAGCTCCTTTTCAGGACATGTAAAATTTCTTCAAGTACGATTCTCAGTGCATTAAACTGGTTGCTCAGACTCTTGTGTTTATAGAAACGATTTCGATTTTTGAGCGAACAATTATACATGTCGTACGACAATGAATTCACCAATTCATCTTAAATTCAATGAGTTGCTGGGTTCATTTTTATACTAAACAATTAATTTTGCAGTAAATGAAATCGCTTTTGTAAATGAATGTATCAAAGCAATCATCTTAATTTTATAATTCGGTTATACACTCTAAAAAGATCCATTTGCTAAAAAAAATTTTGATCTTATGATAAGTGGGTTATTTTTTATAATAATATTCATCATAATAATAATCATCCACTTATTATAAACTGATTGTCTGAACATTTTTTCGAGTGTACAAAATCATGAAACAAAACAAACACGGCATGACCATACGAGTTGCTACTATTTGTGTGCTATGAACTTGGACTTTTAATTTTTTCATTAGCGAATGTTTATCTTGCAAATGACATTATAATTTCATTCACCGATATCTCGCGCTGTTTAATGTCTATTCGGATTTCGGTCGATCAGGAACGAGGGATTCATTAAAGTTTTAACTCAGCACTAACAATTATTAACCTTACTTCCCATTCCTCATCGCACCGTAGTGATTGGTTGTTTCTTCCTTAAAAGATTATATGAAGAGACGTTGACAATAATTGTACGGTGTAAAAATACATACACTACATCGAAACCCACGAGACTTGTTATAACAAAAACACCGTAGATAGGTGTCATCATTAAGAAAGAACGTAGACTCTGAATTAGTACTCAGTAGACGAATTCGGAGATTTTCGTTCTTTTGTAGAAACGACCAAATACTCTTGATTTTGATTGGTTATGTGGGTATTGAATTAGCAGTGGTTTATTAAATTGGATTTCATTACTGTTGTTGTAAAAAAAAAGAGTAGTCGTCGCAAGTAAAACCAAATAAACCTTTGATTTCATTTGTTTCAAATTATTTAATTCAGTTTTAGGGACGATAATAGATCTGTTGAAAAGAGGTATATTAGACGTACAAAAACAGAATTTAATTTCTAAAAATAATGATTATAAAAATTTTCAATTCCCTAGACTTGTATCTATAAATCAATTTTGAAGAGTATTTATACTCCTTCCAAAGATCTCAAAGCCTTTCATAAAAATGAACAACTTATTTCGTACACAGAAAATTCGAACTTTTCTTCCCAAGTTCAACATTAATTACTAAAACTTGCAACGACAATCGAGTCAGCTGGTGGTACCACAAAGTGCACACACAACCACTTAGCAAACTCTTAAAATCATTATCAAAAAGCTTAGCAAATTAGAACGAGATACACCATTGGCTTCTTCAAGTTCACCCACAAACATTTTCACTACAACAGTCGTACAAGAACGAACCACGAGACAAGTGGACATACGCGACAACCAAGTCTAATACATAGAACCAACAACACGTACATGATCCAAAACGAGAACACCCTTCCAGAATAAGAACTACTACAAAGAACCCATACGACCCAGCAGACAAGACAATGCCACTGCTCGGAAGATCGAACCAATCAACTTAGTCCCAGACCAACCAAAGCAGCCGAATCCTCGTGAAATCGGCCAAGTACCCATTACCCCAGTGCGCTCGCGCTCGCAGAGCAATGGGAACTAACTTGTGCGTTATGTTGCTTTACAGATTCGCGTAGTGAACGCATTTCGGCAGGGCCTAGACACTCGCTACGGGGAGCACAGCAGCACCACCCTCGCCGAGGTGCTGAGGAAGCAATCCTCGCTGAGCAAGCGGCTGTCGCAGACGAGCAGCATCGAGTACGCCGACAACATACCGGACGAACTGACCATACCAGAAATCGACATGGAGCGGCTTTCTAGTCACAGCCACACGGAGACGGCCGTCTAGAGGGTCCCGAGAAGGCGCAAGTCACGCACAAGCGAGCCCAGCGCCCGGCGAGACAGTTCCAAGCGAATAACACCAATGTCGCGAGAGACAAACGAACACGCGATAGTCGTACCGAAGTAACGCACCACTGCCTCCCCTGTTTGTTCGTACGCTCGCCCACCAGCAGCGCCATCCAGCCGCCCGTCACCGCACGGACGCCGCCGGCCGCGTTCCTCTTCGTCGCCGCAGTGCGGTCGCGCCTTCTTCGTGGCCTCTTCTCTCCCAAAGCCTCCCACCAGAGCCCCCCCGAGACCCTTCACGCGGCCTTCTTGTTACGCTTACAAGGAAGAGGCCGGCCGGATCAGACTTGCACACTCACGGGCGTTTCGCCAATTCGATTCCGCTGACCGATCCGACCCCACCACCACCACCATTTCCGACCCCTTTCGGGCCCTTAACTGACCAGGCCGCTCGGCTCGTTTCGTTTAGTTTGTTTCGAACAAAAGAACTGACTCTGAGTTGCGTCCGGCCATCGCCTAGCCATGTCCGGACATTGCTGCTCGGTGACGTTTGTTTCCGTTTATCGCTCCCACGTGGTGTTTCTTCTTTTTTTGTTTTTGTTTGTATAAGTACGTTTCTTCTTTTTACTGAGGTCCGGCGGCTCGAACAACACTGCCATCGGCGTTCCCGGCGGGGATTCGCGGAGTCTACGAAATACTCGCTCCAGTGCGTCTGGCCGGTTGCGGGAACGCGCGGTTCACGGCATCGACCACGGTTACAACCGTTCCTTCAGGGCGACCGGCCCTGCGCCTTAGACTGTGGTGCTCGGTGGATATTCCTAGCGTCGTCGACAGAGTCAGACGAGGTGGACGTAAATGCAGCCCTCAACTCTACGCCCATTCCCCCCACGTAGCCCACCGCGAACCTTTATCCGTGACGCGTACCTACTGTAGGCACAGTCCGGCTTTCGTTTCTTTTGCCTCTACTTTCTCCTTATCCTCACCCTCTCGGGACTGTGGTGTAATTAACCGAGCGAGAACACGTCGCTATTTTGATTTACAATTTCCTTTCTTATTCATTTTTTGTTTAATTTTCGTGTAGGTGAATAATATTGAACCATATTCTTGGTATGTACTGAAGTGTGTGGGAAAAAGTACGAAAATTACTGTGTTAGGAAAAAAAAATGCTATGTTAGGCCACAATGAAAAAATTTTTGAATGTTATTCTCTCAGTTTATGATTATTATTATAAATTGCGAAAAGTACGTTGAAATTACTGTAGATACATTCTAAGAGTAATGAATGTGTTATTAAATTGTTCATTAAATGTTAATCTATAAAATTTATCGTACTGATTTAAATTGTACCAGATAGTAAAAAAAAAGTACAAACTGACAAGGGTAAACTTTTTCCTTCTGTGAGCATAGTAATTTTTCTGTAAACAATATGCCAATTTGTTGTTCAGTAAGTAATATTCCAAAGGTATTGAGTAATATTGTTTGTCCATAAAGCTTACGCCTTATGATTCTTTGTGACGAATCCGAGCATTTCAGTGAATCAAGACACGAAGGAGTTTAGTGCGTAATACTCAAACGCGTTCGATTCTTATGTGATTTCTACAGTATCATTTGAAACAATAGTATACTGAATTTAGTTACATTTTCTTTTGTACGAACGCTCCGTTGATTACACCGCGCTCGAATTCGTACCGTCGAGGACAACCGGCGCATCCTCGAAGTCGTGCAATTTTGATATATGCTTTGTACATATATCGGGGTTCGAGTAATTGAAATTGCCACGTCGTCGTCGACATAATACAGCTTGCGTTTTGAACATTACGTTAGTCACGCGACCCCCTAACGAGCGACTTCTCATGACTTTTTTTCATTGTTGAGGTTTATGATAAGGATGACAAGTGATTTTACGAGGTTGTTCACGGATTTGTATTTATTGATATTGTTGATGTTATTTGTACGTCCGGTCACAATGTTCCGCGCGTTGGCCGCCGGGCTTTCTTAGACTAAGGATACTAGTAGTTAAAGTAAACAAAAAAGGAACCTTTAACTTTAGTTCTCTTTGAAAGTGGCATTGTACAGAGACACTTGTTTTACTTTTGCGTACGAAATTAACTTTTACTGGTAAGGATCTTTGACTTGTGAACTTTTATATAGCGTGTAAAGACCAAAGAAGCGCGTGTCAAACGTAGAACATCGTGATTCACGGTACACAATTGAGATTAAAATTAATAAAAGAAGCAGATAAAAGATGAAAAAAAAACAAAGTAATAATAAAGCGCAAGACGAAAATTAAAAAAAAATGAATTAATTAATTGAATATAAAATATCTGCGATGAAGTTCGTTCGCGCGCATTTGTTGCGTTAACGTAAAACGATTTCGAATGAAAGATTATAATGAGTGATAAGAACACGTCGTTGAGTGTAGACCCAGAACATTTGCTCTGTCTCTTCCCGAGCTACGCTTAATACGCCCGTCCATCTTATCGTCCGCATTTCCACCACGATCGCAGCTCCACTCGTTCGTTAGCGGTACGCGACTTATTAAAAAAAAAGTGAAAAAGAAAATCATGAATAAAAAAGTAAAATGTGTAATTAAACAAAACACTTTCTTTCAAGAAACTGAAAAACTTAAAAAAAAAAAAAAACAACAAAAAATACAAAAAAGAATAAAAAAAAAAAAATGAAAACAGATCGTGCACACTAGTCACTAGTTATCTTAATGTTGAGTACTTCCGAACAAAATAGATTATAAATATTTGATTACTATAAAGGCGGCCTTTCGTCACTGAATTATGGTCTTGAGGTATCAGTGTATACAAACGTTGACGGCTTGAAAAGAAAAATAAAGAAGCAGAAACTATGAAGGCAAATTTAATTTTATTCGAAATATTTCACGGCACTTTTATTTATACACGGAAAGAAAAATTAAATGATTTTCTTTCAATAAATTGTGAAGGTATAAAACTATAAAAATTTTAAGCGAATATCCCTGAAAATTATCGTTGAAAAGCATAAGTTTGTATCAACGGATAAAGATACAACACTGAACATATTATCCTATACTGCGAATGTATAATCCATAAAGTTTTTAACGTTTAAAACGTATTGTACATATCAACGTAAAATCCTTCAACACTTCACGGATAATCCGGAAAGTCGGAGGGAATCACATATCACAGCGGTCTGAGGGGACACAGCCAATCACAGCGCGGCGCTTCTCGATAGATCAGTTGTATAGAAATATACAAGAGAAGTGTATGTGCCCATCGCGATGAAAACTTATAGCATGTCCAGTGCTCAGAGTAGATTGAATCTATCCGATTATTTGCCCGAACATGAGTCCGATCATTTTTAATTTCTTAATACACGCTAGGGAATCCAGATTCCCTAGCCCTATCTTTTACGTTCATAATCTGAATATGATTGAACTCATGTTCGGGCAAATAATCGGATAGATTCAATCTACTCTGAGCACTGGACATGCTATTATTGTAACC